>PVIU01002661.1:0-165571 GCA_004026605.1 Ondatra zibethicus
CCCCCAACCCCACTCCCACACCTATCTCCACCCCCGTGCTCCCAACTTTTGCCCAGAGATCTTGTTTGCTTCCAGTTTCTAGGAGGATATATATATGTTTTTCTTTGGGTTCACCTTGCTATTTGGCTTCTCTAGGCTTGTGAACTATAGGCTTAATGTCCTTTGTTTATGGCCAGAGTCCACTAATGAGTGAGTACATACCATAATTATCTTTTTGGGTCTGGGTTATCTCACTAAGGATAGTGTTTTCTTTCTTTTTTTTTTTTTACCACTATACTAATGAGGAAGGGATAGTGTTTTCTATTTCCATCCATTTGCATGCAAAATTCAAGATGTCATTGTTTTTTACCGCTGAGTAGTAAGTACTCTAATGTGTATATATTCCACACTTTCTTTATCCATTCTTCCATTGAGGGGCACCTAGGTTGTTTCCAGGTTCTGGCTATTACAAATAATGCTGCTATGAACATAGTTGAACAAATGCTTTTGTAGTATGCTTGGGCATCTCTTGGGTATATTCCCAAGAGTGGTATTGCTGGATCCTGAGGTAGGTTGATTCCCAATTTCCTGAGAAACCGCACACTGATTTCCAAAGTGGTTGCACAAGTTTGCATTCCCACCAGCAATGGATGAGTGTTCTCCTTACTCCACATCCTCTCCAGCATAGGCTATCATTGGTGTTTTTGATTTTAGCCATTCTGACAGGTGTAAGATGGTATCTCAAAGTTGTTTTGATTTGCATTTCCCTGATTGCTAAGGAAGTTGAACATGACCTTAAGTATCTTTTGGCCATTTGAACTTCTTCTGTTGAGAATTCTCGGTTCAGATCATTACCCCATTTTTTAACTGGGCTATTTAGAATTTTAATGTCTAGTTTCTTGAGTTCTATATTTTGGAGATCAGACCTTTGTCTGATGTGGGGTTGGTGGAGATCTTCTCCCATTCAGTAGGATGCCTTTTTGTCTTAATGACTGTGTTCTTTGCTTTACAGAAGCTTCTCAGTTTCAGGAGGTCCCATTTATTCATTGTGGTCTTCTGTGCCCATGTATTGCAGGCTACTTCCCACTTTCTCTTCTATCAGGTTCAGTGTGGTTGGATTTATATTGAGGTCTTTAATCCATTTGGACTTGATTTTTGTGCATGGTGATAGATAAGGATCTATTTTCATTCTCCTACAGGTTGACATCCAGTTATGTGCTGGCCATTTTTCTAGCCTCAGTGTATGATTTCCTTCCTTCCTTTCTTCCGTCCTCTCTCTCTCTCTCTCTCTCTCTCTAAAACAATGTGTTGACTGGAGTCTGCAAGAATTTTATCAGGGATTTTTGCATCTATGTCTATCAGTGAAATTGTTCTGTAATTGTCTTTTGTTGCTGTGTCTTTATCTCATTTTGGTAATAGCAATAGTGACTTCATAGAATGACTTGATAGCATTATCTTCCCTTTTTGTTTTGTAAAGTAATTTTTGGAGCATTGTTATTAATTACTCTCTAACTGTCTAATAGAATTCAGCAGTGAATCCATCTGGCCCTGGTATTTTTGCTGTTTTTGGCAGATTGATTTTTACTGTTTCAATTATCTTACTTCATATATATTTACTTAAGTTATTTACATCTTTTTGGTTTAATCTTGGTGGGTTGTATGTGTCTAGAAATATACCCATTTCTTCCAGACTTCTAACTCATTGGAATATGTTTTCAAAGTAGTCTATAATGGTCCTCTGAAGTCTGTTGATCTATTGTACTATCTTCTCTTTTACTTTTAATGGTATTTATTAATTCATTCATTTTGGTTCTTTAAGACAGATTCTCATGTGGTGTCAGCTGATTTCTAACTCAATAAAGATACTTTGGACTCCTAATACTCCTGCCTCTACCTTCCAACTGCTGGATATAACAGATGTACTCCAACATTTTTGCTTCTAATTTTATTAGTTTGATTTTTCCCCCTCTCTTTTATTTAGTTAATTTCATTTAGAATTTGTCAGTTTTCCTTATATTTTTGAAAAATAACTCTTTGTTCTTTTAGTTTCCATTTCATTCATTTCTATCTACTAGTTTTAGGTTTTGCTGTTTGTGTTTTTTTTTTCTTCTAAAAATATGAGTTGCATTATTAGGTTGCTTATGTGAGTTCTTGCTGATTTTTAAAATGTTTTATTACCATATATTAATTATATATAATAATGGATTTCATTATGGCATTCTCTTACAGGGACATAATGTATTCTGTCATATCCACTCCCTGTCAGCCACTCCAACTCCTGCTAATCCTCTTCCTCTTTGCAATTAGTCCCCTTCTATTCTCATCTACCTCTTTGTGTGTGTGTGTGTGTGTGTGTGTGTGTTTGTGTGCATGCGCGCATGCACATATTTGTGTGCATGCGTGAGTGAGCAAGCAAGCAAGCGAGAAAGACCCAGTGGTTTTCATAAGGTTGTTTACAGGAGCATGGGTGAGAATTGGTTTACAGAGCCATGGGCATTTTACTAGTGTCTACAGCACTGGAGAAAAATGTCTCTTCCATCTCCATCAACCTGTAACAGCATAGAAGCCCTCCGGGAGTGGTGGGACACCATGAATCCTTCTTCTTTTCATGAGAGGGTATTGATGGACCCAATCTTCTGAAAATATTTTGCAGGTCATTTCAAATTCTCGTAATTTAAGAGAGCAATAGTTATGCCATGCCCAGAGTCAGCAGCATTCCACACCTCTCCCTCCCTTTTCCTCTGGCCCTTGCTTTGTTTCTGCCCCTTTTCTGTGATGTTCCCTGAGCCTTGGAGGATGTAATATAGATATACCATTTGTGACTGGGCATTCAACAGTTACTTATTCTCAGTCATCTGACCAATTATGAGTCTCTCACATTCACCACTGACCTCTGGAGAAAGAAGTTTTTCTGACAAGATGATAGTAGCTCTAATCGATGACATACTATAATGGATTAAAAGCAATTTGATAGGTATATCATGCCTATTTAGCAGAACAATAGCAGTAGCATCCTCACTAGTGCTTCTGACTTCCTTAGATAGGGGCTTTTGGCCAAGTTTACAGGGCCAGACAATGAGTTCCTTCCTAGAGAACAGGTGTTTAATCCAAGCGAGGTGGCTGGTCACTTCTATGACAGAGTCACCACGATTGTACCAGTGTACTCATCTTACCTGGCCATTTTGTATTGTTGGGCACAAGCTTCACAGCTGAGTAAGATTGTTGGCAATTCCTCCCAGCAGCCTGCACAATATCCTCAAAGCGCTATGATCACCAGCCATCAGGGAGGAGGCTTTTCTGTATCTGATGACTCTAGTGTGTGTCGTCCTCAGCAGTCTTGTTCATTATTTGATGTAGGTCCTCATAGATATAGATGTCCCTCTTAGGATTGCCTCTGTTATATCCTAAAGGTTCTCTGTTAATTTTCGTTCAATTTGGGGGATTTTAAACTTTTCTGATTTCTTCAATGTTCTACCAAACATTCTGGGGGTGTACTATTCATTCTCTTTATTTGTATACTTTCTTTTAGTTTCTCTTGTTATTGACTTCTGGTTTTATTATATTATGATCTGATAAGATACAAGGAATGATTTTTATATTTGTGAAGACTTACTTGATGGCCTAAAATGTGATCTATTTCAGAGAACGTTCCATGGGCTGCTGGGAAGGATGCAAATTCTGCAGCTGCTCTAGGATGCTCTGTAGATGCCTTTTAACTCCATCTTAGCTACAGGTGAAACTTTTTAAGCCTTTTGAAAATAATTTTGAAAATTATTTCTCAGAGCCAGACATATGGTGCAAGCCTTTAGTGTCAGCCCTTGGGAATCAGAGGCAGGAAGATCTCTGTGAGTTTGAGGACAGCCCTGTTACACAGAGTTTAAGGAGAGCCAGGGCGATACAGAGAGGTTTTGTCTCAAAAAAAAAAATCTTTTTAAAAAAGTTCATGAATTAACACTCTCCAGAGTACTCAGCAATGCCTAAATGCTGAATATTAACTTAAATTCCTGCCAATTTGATAAGCAAAAGAAGGTGTCTCAATGTTTGAAATTATATTTCTGATATTACTAAAAAATTTGTGTGTCATGTGCTAGCTTTATTTTTTATTTTAACTTATTATCATTTTGTGTGTATGTGTGTGTGCTATGTGTGGGTTGTATACAGGGCATGGCACATGTGTGGAGACCAGAGGGCTTCATTGAGTTGGTTCTCTTGTTTCCACCTTTACACAAATTCCAAGTAAAGTGTTTCCCCTGCAAGTGTCTTTACCCAGAGTCAGCTTACTGGCCTGCAGTTTTTATTATTACTAACTAATAATAACGAAATGTATTGATGGGTTACAGTGGCATGCTTCTGGTACATTCCTACTTTACACACTGATCTCTTAAGCATTTATTTTTCTTTATGATGAGAACAGTCAAAGTCTTCTTGCCTAGCACTGTTGAATTAAATGACCCAAGTTGCTCAGTGTGTGTCTCCCTGTGTGGCAGGACAGCAGGGCTGTGCCTCCCAGCCGGCTGTGAATCTGTCCGCAGTGACACATGCCTTCATGTCTGTTAGCTACTGTTGTCTTCTTCCTGCAGGCTGAAGGTCCTGTCCTCTGTTCACTGGGGGCATTGACAGTGGAATGTTGTCTTGATTTTGGTAGAGAAGAAATGTTAGCCATCACATCTTTGTTATATGACAAATAATCTTTTTGAATTAAGGTTTTGCTCACGGTGGTTCCTGCTCTACAGAAGACTGGCACAGCAATGTGAAGTGTGTTCCTTTTCCCCTTGGGGAGCATCTCCTGTGCTTTCTGCTCCTCTTGCTTGCGGCGCCTTTCTTTGCCTGATCGCAGAAAAAGATTACTCTATATTTTATTCTAGTTTCCGTGTCTTAATTAAAATAATAACTCTTTGGATCTTTGGGGATTTATTTTGATATGTGGTGGGAGGCCTTGGATTTTTTTCCTGCCCCAAACTGCAAATGAATCGTTCCAACATTGTTAATTGAGCAGCTCACAAAACTTCCCATTAATTTAAATGCCACTTTAATCGATACTAAATTCTAACATGCACCAGGGTGTGTCTGCAGGCTTTTTACTCTTTTATAGTGATGTCTCTTCTTCTGTATTGTTTTTAGTAATTATTATTTTACAGCCCATTTCATATCTAGTAGGTGAAATGTATTATTTATATTTGTGAAAAATTTATTATTCACTATGTTTATTTCTCCATTCATTGTTTAGACTCAGATTTTATAAGTTCCAGTAAGTTGCTAGTTGAGTTTTAATTGAGATTCCATTAAGCTTGCATATGACTTTGAAAAAAATCAATAGTTTGTAGTCCCTTTTCCTCATCCTTGTGTAGGTGTGTACAGTTACTGCTGAGTGCTGAGGGCTCCCTTAAAACTGCAGAGTCCCACACTGTTGCAAATGCTTCTGCCTGAGTCTCAGAGACTCTACTCCTAAGGAGAAAATCAGACAGTTTTTCTGTCTATCTGTCCATCCATTGATCTAGTTATCATCTATCTTTTTTCTTTTGGTTTTCAAGACAGGGTCTCTCTGTGTTCCTGGCCGTCCTGGAACCAGCTCTCTAGATCAGGCTGGCCTTGAACTCACAGAGATTTGCTAGCCTCTGCCTTTGCTGCTGGGTTTAAAGGTGTGCATCACCACTGCCAAGCTTCATATATCTATTTTTAATCTATCTACTTATGTATCAATAATCAATCATCTATCTGTCATCAGTTCATTATCAATTGATCATGTGCTTATACATTCATCTATCATCTATAGTCAATTATCATCTATCTATTAATAAATCATCATTTAGCATCTATCTACCTATAATCTATCTATCTATCATCTGTTATCATTGATCTATCATCTATAATCTGCATATGTATCAATCATCTATCTATAGATCAATCACCTGTCTAACATCTACTTAGCTGTCATTTGTCTATTATCTATCTGTCTGTCTATCTATCTATCTATCTATCTATCTATCTATCTATCTATCTATCTATCTATCATCATCATCACAGCTCTTTCCAGCTGGGAGCAATTCTGTCCTGGGGAGGGATGCTTGGCAAGGAGATAACTTTATCTGTCACATCTGGAGACCAGCAACTGGTATCTGGCGAGCTGAGGCCTGTGATGTCACTAAACATCTTACAGTGACCAGGTCGACATTTGCATGAGAGAATTGTCAGTCCTAAATGCAGGCAGTGCTGAAATGGGGAATCCCAGTCTCCATGGCGAGTGGTTCTCTCCCCATGGAGTGTTTATTGGCATAGTTCTATCTTGGCCAGGAGGGGGGGAATCTGTCTGTCTGTGTCAGGGATTGGCTCACTGTCCTGCAGGTGTCAGTTTCAAGTCTCCCAATAAGTGGTGTCATGAGATTACACAGAGCCTGAGTTCACAGAGGTGTGATAGTCTGAGATGACTTTGTGGAGAGCTGTGATGTCCTAAAGCAGACTAGACCAAGGATTGTATGCTGTGGGACAATGGTCTTGTACCCTGTAAAGATTTGTCACTTGTATTAATTTAATAAAATGCCGACTGGCCAGTAGCCAGGCAGGAAGTATAGGCGGGGCGACCAGAACAGGACAATTCTGGGAAGAGGAAAGGGTCAGTCTGCTGTCGTCACCCAGACACAGAGGACACAAGATGAGAATGCCTCACTGATAAAAGGTACCAAGCCATGTGGCTAACACAGACAAGATTTGTGGGTTAATGTAGGATGTAAGAGTTAACAGGAGGCCTGAGCTAATAGGACAACCAGTTTATAACTAATGTGGACCTCTTTGTGTTTCTTTGGGACTGGACAGCTGCAGGACTGGGCGTGAGGAAAACCTCTGTCAACAACTGTGGGAAGAGGAGAGCCATCATTCCACTTACACAGACTTGTGAAACTCACTTTTTTACAGGAGTCTAAGAAGTGGTCTCTGCAGTGGAAGACTGACTGTAAGGGACCATGAAGAGGTGTTTGGGCAATTATTCAGGGCACAGAGAACCTGGATGGCAGATGGGGAATGTACCCTGTCCCTGGGACACAGTTGTCTTAAAAAATATGGCAGAGGCCAAGGAAATGATCCGGTGGATAAAAGTGCTTGCCACACAAGTGTGAGGCCCCAAGTTTGAATTCCCTGAACCCATGTAAAGCTAGATACAGGAGTGAGTGACTGTGACCCCAATGCTCTTATGGTGAGGTGAGAGGTGGGGACAGGAGAGTCCTTGGAACCTTAGTGGCCAGCTAGCCTGGAGTTCACAGTGTATCCAGAGATTCTATTCCAAACAATCTTGAAGGTGAGGACCAACACCTAGGGCTGTCCTCTGACCTCCACACACCAGCCATAGCATGTATGTACCCATATTCCCACACATGAGCAGACACACACATCATTCACACACATACAAACTTATTTACATATCCACCCATATTTTGTTTACCCTTCTTTCTCTGATGGGCATTTATGTTGTTTTACTTTTTGGCAATGAGGAATAGTGCTATTATGAATATGGATATAAGAACACCTTCTTGAAGAGCTGGAGAGATGGCCCAGCAGTTAAAGGCACTTGCTACATAAGCACGAGGACCAGAGTTATGATCCCAACACCCCTGTAAAGGTTGGACATGGTCCCACACACACCTGCAGCCCCAACAGCAAGTAAGGCAGAGATCAGAGGATGGCTGGTGTTTGCTGGCTTCCAGCTTAGCTGAAAATAGGAGCTCCAGGATCAGTGAGAGGCCTTGCCTCAAAGGAACAAGGCAGAGAGTGTAGAATAGGAAACCTGATGCTATATCCTCTGGCCTCTGTGCGTACAGAGGCATACATGTGCACACACCACATACAAACACACCATCTCCCTTTCCTTTCATCTCCCCTGACCTCAGCATCTCTTAGCAACATGCTTTCACTTCTTGGCATGGGTGGTGAGGAGCATCACTAGGTCCTACGATGATTCTGTGTCTAATACTGAGGAGCCATGGTACTGTTTTCACAGTTTGCATTCTGCCCACAGTGTTCATGGACTCTGGTTTTTCTACATCTTCAGTGCTCACATCTATCAGCACCACCCCCATCGCTCTGCGCATCTTTTCCATGTGTGTATGGGGCCATTTATCTTTTCTGTAGAAATGTCTGTTCAGGCCCATTGCTCATTTCTGAATCTGATGTTTTTCTGAGTCATATGCTTTTTATTACATTTATTTCTTTGTTTATTTAGTGTGGAGGGCACTTGGGCCAAGCTGTGCATGTGGAGGTCAGAGGACAACCTGCAGGAGTCAATTTTCTCATGGGGATTGAAGTCAGGTCGTAATACGTGGCGACAAGTGACTTTACTCTTTGAGTCACCTCACTGGCCCCAGTCCTGTGCCTTTAAACATGATTTAAAGTATCACCCTGCGTGGGCTGGGACTGTAGCCCAGTGGTAGGGTACTTGCCTAGGATGTGTGACAACCTAGACTCAATCACAGTACTGCAAAGCAAATAAAACCAAATAAAGTAGAATAAATAACAACAACAAAAATGCTGTGTATACCATCTTGCGTTTCCCTTTTCATTGACTTTCTTATTCTTCGTTTTAACTGCTGTATGGTGCCCTGTAATGTCTGCACACTTCTACTTATTGCCTCTATCAGACATTTGGAGGGTTTCCTTGTTCATTGTGACAGCTTCACTGAGCATCCTTGCTTGTTTCTATGGCTCAATTTCTTTCCTTTTTTTTTTTTTTTCTGAGAAAAGGTTTTTCTGTATCACAGTCCTAGCTGTCTTGGAACTTGCTTTGTAGACCAGTCTGGCCTCAAACTCAGAGATCCACCTGCCTCTGCCTTCTGAGTGCTGGAACTAAAGGCATGCACTATGCCTGGCAAATGATTCTTGCTTTCAAATTTTATTTATTTATTATTATTTATTTGTTTTATGTGTATGGGTGTTTTCCTGCATGTATGTCTGTGTACCATATATGTGCCTGGTACCTATGGAGGCCAGAATAGAGTACTGGTTCCCCTGAGACTGGAGTTAACAGACAGTGTGAGCTACCTTGTAGCTCACAATTGTGGGGAATTGAACCCAGGTCCTCTGGAAGATCAACCAGTAGTCTGAGCCATATCTCCAGCTATGGATCAATTTTTGAGTAGTCAAAATATAAGTTTTCAATAGTCATTTATGAGTCTTCTAGAAAAACAATATTATCACGGACTTAAAACAATCCTTTTGTTGTTCTCTCAGAGTTGCAATTCCAATTTATTTCTGATCTTCACTTTGCTTAGAAATCTCAAAACAATGGCGTACAGCAGTGGGGACAGTGACCATCCTTGTTTTGTCCTTGACATTGATGAGCTGGCCTCCTGCTTTTCTGGTAGGGATGGATGGTTTAGCCTTTGGGTTAAGATAAATGTTATTTTTATTTTAAGGTATGATCTCTTTGTGTTTAATTAATTGATTGTTTTATTTACTTATTTTATTGGTTTTTTTCAAGACAGGGTTTCTCTGTGTAACAGTTCTGGCTTTCCTGGAACTAGCTCTGTAGACCAGGCTGGCCTTGAACTCAGAGAGATTTACTTGCCTCTGCCTCCTGAGTGCTGGAATTAAGGGCATGTGCCACCACTGCCTGGCTATTCAAATTATTTTTATAAATTAACTTCATCATATGGTTCTCTTTTTCTAAATTATTATAGTAACAACTTTATATTATTTATTTTGGAGATGAGCATGTTGATATGTAGCCCTACTTGGCCTGGTGGTCACTAGGTAGAACAGGCTGACCTTGAACTTTCAGTGACTCTCCTGCCTCCCCTGCCAGGGCCTGCGATTACAGGCATGTGCCACCTCCCTGTAGAAGTAAACTTTACTACAGTAGCAGCCTTGCAGTTTCAAATGCATTCTGCTAATTAACTGCAAACTTACATTTGTCTGTGTTTTGTTTAATGAATTTTGTGCATGTGAGACATTAATGATGATTGACTTTTATGAGTCATCTTTGTTTAACTCAAAGTGACAAGGTTTTTTCCTTTCGTATGAGGACATTATTGAGATAATTTGCATTTAGTGAAATGCACAAACCTTAAGCATACGACTTGATGAATTTTGACAAATATGCACACCACGGTATCTACCATTAAAACCAAGACATGGTACAGTTTTACAGCCCAGGAAGCTCCCTTGTGACTCTTGCATTCAACCATTTCTTTGTGGGGTGAGGAGATAGCTCAGTGGACAAAGTGCTTGTGTGAGTATGAGGACCAGCATTTGGATCCTCAGAAACCACGGAAATCTGGGTGGGTGTGATGGTGTAATCCCTGCACTTGGGACACGTAGAAGGGGGGATCCTGGTGCAATCAAGCTAGCTATCAAGACCAGCAGACACTCACACACCCACACATTTGAACACTTGTGCACACACGTACACATACCATGCATGTATTCCTGGAAAAAGAAACCACTTCTCTGATTTCCGTCAACATAGATTCATTTTGTCACTCAAGAGCATCATGTAAATGACATCCGCTTGTTCTCTGTGATTGGCTTCTTCCATTCCACAAGGCTTTGAGACTTATCTGGCGTGTCATGTCAATAGTCTGTTTAGCTTTGTGAGATGAGCAGATAAGATCTTTCACCTTTTTTAATGCCCTGAAAGGTTTTGCCACATGGAAATGTTTCGAAGTGAGAAAGGCGTCTAAGAAATCACAGGAGGCAGGAGCCATCACTGAAGACATCTTTTGGCAATCTCCTTTACATTCTCCCCTGGGACTTGTCTATTGAGGTAGACCATTTGTCCTTAAGACAGAGGAGTGGATGGGGAGGTGGGATGGGGGAAAAGTGGAGGAAGTCGGAGGAGGGAAGGGAGTTGGAACAGGAATAGCTATGTAAAATGAGAAAAGATTGTATTATAAAAAAATTCTTAATTAAAAATAAGACAAGTTTTGGTGTGTGGTGTCTTTCTAGAAAATAATCCATCCCACTGAGATTTTGAAATTATAATCACACAGCTGTGCTGAGTCCTCTCAGGGCGCTTTCATCTACAGCTTCCCTTTTGGCACTGATAACATTTTTGCTTCCATTAATGAAAGATGCAGGTTATTTTATGAACTCTGGAATTTACTTAATTATACCTTTTACTGACTATTTATGGTTGCTAACCAATGGTTAATATCCGTGATGTTTGTTGTATGCTCCCCCAATATGGAACTTAAGTTATTTTTTTATCTTTATGTGTGCTTGTGTGTTTGTGTGTGTGTGTGTGAGTGTATGTGCATGTTCACATGTATGAGGATGGGCTCATCATTGCACATGTTGAGGTCAGAGGTCAACCTTGGGTATTGGTCCTTGCCTTTTCACCTTTTGTTTGCCGCTGTGTACTGCAAGCTAGCTGGGTTCGGTGTGCACCCCCTGTCTCCGTCTTCCATCCTGCTATGTCCTGTGCTGGGGTTACAGATTTGTGCTATTGTCTCCAGTTTTACATGGGTTCGGGGGATCCAAATTCAGGGTTCCGACACTTTCCCCATCAGGCCCGAATGCTACTTTTATTGACTTAAGATAGAAATAAAAATGTCAGCAGGCTGCCATTCCTTCTGGAAGCTCTGCTGAGGAATCCTTCTGCTGCATTTGTGCATGTGTGTGTATTCATGTGTGAACTGCTGTGGAGGCCAGAGGCCAAGCTCGGGTTCATGCCTCTGGAGCCTCCTACCTTTGTTTTGAAGCAGGTGATTCCGCTGAGACCTGAGAGCGGGTTAAACTGGCCAAGGAGCCCCAGGGACCTTCCTCCCTTCACCCAGCCCTGGCTCTGGGATTACAGGTACATGCCACCACACCCAGCTTCTTAAGAGCATGCTGGGGATGGAACTCAGATGCACTTACTGGCTGAGATGTCTCCCAACCCCCACTCACTGCCCCTTGGCTCCCCGCATACTCTGTGTGCTCATAGCTCCCATACTCTGCTCCCAAGATCTTCCTTTTTGCTTTCAGTGTCTTTACTCTGGATATTTCCAACGTTTACATACTGCGATTTTCTTTTTACTGTTAGTTTTTTAAATTAGCACACAAGGTAACGGGTTCCACAATGCATTTCCATACATATTTTGCTTTGTTGACCCTCTTGCCTCCTTCCCACTCCACACTGTCTGAATCGCCCCATTCCTTCCTCCTCTAGCCTCTCTTATGCTTTCATGTCACATGGGTTCTATTTCCCTCCTCTCCCACCCCCTCCCTTAAGCTCTCCCCCCCCACATGGTCCCCTTTCTATTCTCACAACTTACACCCCCCAATATACACATCCATAAAAATTAAAGTCTAGACTCCACATACGGGAGGAAGCATGTGACATTTGCCTTTCCGAGCCTGGGGTACTTCACTGAAGATGGTAATTTCCAGACCCATCCATTTCCCAGTAAATGTCACAGTTTCATTTTTCTGTGGCTAAATAAAATTCCATCACATATGTATGTACCATGCTTCTTTTTTTCTCATCCATTTATCTGTTGATGGGCGTCTAGGCTGGTTACATTTCTTGGCTAATGTAAATACTGAAGCACACTTATTACTGTTATCATAGCTGGTGTTTTTGAGATAGGGTCTTGTTATGTCGCCTAGGCTGGCCTTGAACTAGAGATCCTTCGGCCTCCATTTCCAAAATGCTGGGATTAGATGTGTGACTACCAGGCCTCACTACTTTCACATCTTATTTAAAAATATTTGTTATTATCTTATTTTTTATTACCAAAATGTTAATCAAAAAACTCATAACCATACTAATCAAATTAAGTCAGTCTCAGAAAGACAGATACTGTATGTTTTCTCTCAAATGTGGTTCCTAAGCTTTACATAGCTACATGAAGTCATGTGTGTGTGTCTGTTACATTAAAGTAGAAGTGAAATCATCTAGGGGATGAAAGGGACAATGAGGGGTGTGTGATATGCTCAGGGTATAGTGTGTTCTTACAGAAAAGGGTCCTGCAACAGAACCGAGCACAATGAATGTACACAGCAGAAGACAAAGGTGTAGTTTCAGTTGTGTCTGAATTAGAGTTTCCTCAAGGCTCCCACAGCCTTGGGTTATACCATGTAACTTTTTCATTGCTTTGAGTCATTGGGGGAAACCCCATCTTTTCTTCCTTCTATGTAATGTGTCTTCTATTTAAAAATAAGTTCAATAGGGCTGTGGAGATGGCTCAGCAGTTAAAGCAATTACTACGCAAGTGGGAGGTCTGGAGTTTGAATCCCGAGAGCCCACATAAATGCCAGGTGGACGTGGCAGACTGCTTGCATTGATTCCAACTTCGGAAGGCTGGAACAGGGCATCCTTGGAGCAAGCTGACTGTCAACAGTAACCATGTTGACAAACTCTGTGTTTGGCTGAGAGCCCCTGCTTCAAATGTGGAAGAAGGATTGAGGAGGATCCCGGATATCTCCCTTGGGCTTCCACACACATACACACGTGCTTAGAAACAGTGACATATACAAAAGGCAGAAAACAGAGCGATAAGAAAATGAGTGAAACACACCAAGAGTTCCAACATGCAGATTATAGGAGTTGAAGAATGAGGAGACGTGGAAAACCAAGTGGGAAACATCAAGGAAATTATTTAGGAAGAATGTGGACCCAGCAAATGTTTAATAAAATAGAACCACACTTGTGTTACCTACGTGTGGGGGGAGATATGCATGCATGTGTACATGTATATGCATGTGTGTTCGGTGTGGGACATTGAGTACCCTGCTCTATCACCGTCTGCCACATTCTCCCAAGACAGGGTATCTGAGATTGGTTCTTTTTTCTGGTGAGGTTGGCTGATCTGCAAACCCTAGAAATCACCCTGTGTCCTGTGCTGCGATTACAGGGGCACATTGCCTTGCTTGACTTTCTATGTAAGTGCTAGGGATTTGAACTTGGGCTTTCATCCTTATGCAACAAGAGCTGTTAGCCCCCCAAGCCATCTCCATCTTCCCTCATGCCTTTGAAAAGAGGTTTTGTTTGCTTACTTGCTTGCTTGTTTTACAGTAACAATCATACACCTGAAGTTTTTGGCATACTTAGAAGAAACTTGATGTCAAGGTCGTAGAACGAAAGCTAACTTGCAATTTGCATATAGTGAGTCCGCATACTGAAAGACCCCACCTTGTGTGATCACAGAACAGGACAGATGCGCCCCTGCTGAAACTGTCTCAGTAGAGGCACACAAGCCTACTTTTGAGAGTTTGTAGAAGGAAAACATGGTACTTATTGTCTTAGCTACTTCTGCATTGCTGTGATAAAGCACCGTGACTAAGACAGCTTCCAGAAGGAAGGGTTTATTTGGGCTAATGGTGGTTTCAGCAGGATAGAGTCCATCACCATCACCACAGGGAGGCATGGCAACAGGCAGGCGTGGCTGTAGGAGCAAATGCTGGGGGCTCACATCTTGAATGGCAAGCACAAGGCAGAGGGAACAAACTGGAAATGGCACAGGTTCTTAAACTCTCAAAGCCCACCTCTCCCAACAAGGCCAGACATCCTAAATTCAAACAGCACCACCAGTTAGAGACTGAATGCTCAAATGCCCAAGATTATGGGGGACATTTCTCATTTAAATCAGCACACTTATAAAACCAGAAAGGAGAGTAAACTAATTAAATTTTTATTTATTTATTTATTAGTCTTTGTTTTTTCAAAACAGAGTCTCTCTGTGTAGCCTTGGCTGTCCTTGAACTCTCTGTAGACCAGGTTGGCTTTGAACTCACAGAGATTCACCTACCTCTGCCTCCCGAGTGCTGGGATTAAAAGCGTGAGCCACTACCACCTGGCATCCTTCAGCAAATCCTAGCGGCACGTGTCACCACACTGGTGCAAATTTATTACTTATTATTTTAGGTTTTTTTTGAGGCAGGTCTACTGTGTAGGCCAGGCTAACTTGAACTCATAATCTTCCCACCTCAGGTTCTTGATTATTGTCCTAAATTTGTTTTGGGAGCTATGTATTTATAAAACACTATCCTTTAGGTGATGCAATTTTTCAATTAATTTGTGTGTGTCTGTATATGCATGTGCGCTCACACTAGTGTGTATGGGTGTGCATGCTCATGTGTGCATACTTGAAGGCACAGAGGTCAATGTTGAGTGTCTTTTTCAGTCATTCTACCCTTTTTTTGTTTTTGTTTTTGTTTTTTGAGACAAAGTTTCTCTATGTAACAGCTCTGGTTGTCTTAGAACTCAATTTGTAGATCTGACTGGCCTTGAACTCACAGAGACCCACCTGTCTGTGTCTCCTGAGTGCTAGGATTGAAGGCCTGTGCCACCACCACCCAGAGATTCTCCACTTTTTTGAGACAAGGTCTTTTACTGAGCCTGGAGTTTACCTATTGAGCTAGACTATCTGGCCGACATATCCCAGAAAGCCTCCTGTCTCTGTCACCTCAGAGCTGGGGCCACTGGAGTGCTTATTCACACTCAACATTTTCACACAAGCTCTAGGAACTGAATTGAGGTCCACATGCCCGTGCAGAAAGTGTTTTCCCAAGAGCACCACCTCCCCAGCCCCTCAACTAATTTTAACAACATAACATGAAGGCGGGCGATGAGGCTCAGAGAGCTTAAATGACCTGGCCAGGTTCCCAGAGTTTGCCAAAGCTGGGATTTAGATGGACATCTCTGATTCTTTTGGCCTGTCCCTTGTGGTCACCTCAAGGTCACAGAATGGTTGAAGAGTGAGATGAAGGTCATAAGGTGTGAAAAATCAAGGACAAAAGATGACCTGTGCCAGCCAAGTCTGCACTGTGTCTGGTGACATTTCCCTGACAGCAGCCACCAGCAGCTTCTCTGCACCCATCACTTGCCAGACTTGGTTATGTGGCCTGCCCTCTTGGCAGAGCAGCTGGGAAATGTAGCATTTAAAATGGGTGTGTTGCTTCCTTAAGTAGTACCAAAGTTCTGTTGGGAAGGCAGATTGGAGTAGGCATCCATCCGGGTGTCTGCAGAAGGTGGGAGCCAAAGCAGGCAGCGTGTGCTTTTCCTTGCTTAACCAGATACTGTTTACATGGATGGCTAAGTCTCCTTTTTCTTGGCTTTGGATACTGCGAATTATTTTCCTGGAATGGAATCAAGCTTTCAATATAATGTACGTATTTAATATTTAAATACCACGAGTTAGCTGCCTTTTTCTCTCCCCAAGTCAAGATTATGAGGAGGAGACCAAATCTTGTTAGGATCTAATTTGAGTTGCTCTGCTAATAAAAATAAATTAATAGGGGCCTGGGGAGATGGCTCAGCTGGTGCTCAACGATGTACAAGTATGATGGCCTGTGTGAAGAGCTGGTGTGGTGGTGTGTAGTTGCACCAGCACTGGGAGGGTGGAGCCTGGAAGATCACAGGGGCTCACTGGCTTGCTGAATCAGTGAGTTCCGGGTTAAGGAAGAGTCTCTGAATCAAAACATAAGGTGGAGGACTGGGAAGAGGCTTGCTGTACAAGAGTGAGAACCTGAGTTTGGATCCACATCATAGATGATAGTGCACACCTGTAATCACAGCACTTGAAGACCGAGACAGGAAGATGAAGGGGACTTGCTGGCCAGCTAGTCTAGCCAATCAGTGAGTCATCCCATCAAAGAACATCTTTAAAAAATAAGATGGAGAGAGGAAGACACTCAGCATTGACCTCTGATATGCACATGGGTAATCACATGTATGTGCGCCTAAAGACACACAAAAGTGATGACATTTAGTATTTATTACTTTTTTTCTTTGAAACAGGGTCTCTGTGTAACCCTGGCTGTCCTGGAACTTGCTCTGTAGACCAGGCTGGCCTCTAACTCACAGAGATCTGCCTTCCTCTACCTCCCAAGTGCTGGGATTAAAGGAGTGTACCACCACTGCCAGGCAACATTTAGTTTTTTTAACTACCCTACAAATGATTGTCATCTTCCAGACTTTTCTTTCCATTCTCAACTCATCATTTCTACTGTTGTCCCTTCTGATTGAAACTTCAGCCCATAGGATGCTAGAGAGAACTTTTACTTGGAGCAACTCATGCTGCAGATGGGGAAACTGAGACCCAGGAAGTCAGGGAACCTTCTAATAAGTACTGAATCCCTCCAGGCTTTGCCAAAGCTGGGATTTAGATCGAAACTGATTCTTTCATTCTGCCCAATATGGTCACCTCAAGGTCACAGGATGGGAGATGAAAGCCGCAAGGTGTGAGGAGTCGAAGAGATGACGCATGCCGGCCTAGTCTGCACTGTGTTTAGTGATGCTTCTGAAGTCTGCCCAGCAGTTCTGATGTGGTCATTTCAGAAGGCCTCTATCTCCTTAGAATCATAATTCAGACTCAAGGAGAAGCCTTTGTTTGACTCTAGGAAGGGAAAGGTAAGCTTAGTTAGTTAGGCTTAGCCAGAGGACACAGTGCCACCTTGGACATCCCCTGTAGATGGCACTGCGTCAACGCTTAGCTTGAACTTTCTGAGCCCCCTTTACTTTAGGGAAGGAGGTGGGGCTTTAATTCCAGCACTCAGGAGGCAGAGGCAGGTGGATCTCTGTGAGTTCAAGGCCAGCCTGGTCTCCAGAGCTAGTTCCAGGACAGCCAGGGCTACACAAACAAACCTGGTCTTGAAAACAAACAAACAAAAGGAATGAAAGGAAGGAAGGAAGAAAAAAGGCCTTCCCTTTTTTCATGTTGTCAGGCATCCTGGGGAAAGGGTACCCATTGAATTGTTGGTCTGTCATCACTAGTCACCTGTTTGGGGCAGATGTCAAATCATGCATCTATGACGTATGAGACCTTGGGTGATAAATCTGTCCTGCTCTGAGGCTTCCCAGTCTAGGCAGGCTGGGGCCCTCTTGCTGAGTGCCTAGAGTTTTGGAAAAATGTAATACACATTGTTGGAGCCATAACTTCCTTTCTTTTAAAGACTGTCTTTGAATCAACGAATTACGTGTGTGCCTATGCCACAGTGCATGTGTGGCGATGAGAGGATAACTTGTGGGGGTTGGTTCTCTCCTTCCACCGTGTGTTCTGGGAGTCAAACTCAAGCCATCAGATTTGGTAACAAGTATAACTACCTGCTGAGCTGGCTCACTGGCCCTGGGCCTAGAACCTTCAGCAGGTAGGTTCACCTGTGTGGAAGGAAGCTTGGCTAGTCTTCAAGCTGTGGGGACTCCCAAGCTACAGCCCATACGTGCTCCCACGGAGCTTCCCCCATGTGCTGGCTAGTTTTTGTTTACTTGTTTATTTTGTTTTTGTCAACTTGACACAAGTTAGAGTCATCTAGAGGAGGGACCCTCAATTGAGAAAATGCCACCCTAAGATCCCGCTGTAGGCAAGCCTGCAGGGCATTTCCTTAATTAGTGATTGATGTGGGAGGACCCAGCTGCCTTTTGGTGGTACCACCCTTGGTTGGTAGTTTTAGGTGCTCTAGGAAATCAGGCTGAGTAAGTCATGAGGAGCAAGGCAGTAAGCAGCACACCTACGTGGCTTCTGCTTCAGTTCCTGCCTCCAGGTTCCTGCCTTGAGTCCTGCTCTGACTCCCCTCAGGGATGGAGTGTTACCCAGAAGCATAAGCTAAAAGCAAATGCCAAAACTAACCAAAAGAAACCCTCTTTTCTTCCTGAGTTGCTTTTGGTCATGGCGTTTTTATCACAGCAAGAGAACCCTACCTAAGTCAGCCAGCTTACCTGTGTTGTCCTTGTTTGCTACATTTCCACGTGCACTCCACATCGTCTCCATTGTCAGACTGGGCTAGGCGGAATGACTGCTCTGCCTCACTCAGCCAGCAGCGCATGGAAGCAGGGGGTGGCAGAGGGTGTTGGTTGAGGTGAAACCCAGATGGTCCTCCTGCCTCAGCTCCTCATCTCAATCACCTGCTTCCAGAGGAAGATGGAAAGAGCTCAGATCATTTTGCAGGGCCAAGAGGGTTTGAGAAACTCTAATACCCGCCCCCCAATCCTCCACCTGCCCCTACCTCCCACCACAGTATACAGGATTGGTTGAAGCATTCCATCAGCCAGCCTGCACTTGCCGAAGCTTGGGGGGCTGGGGTGAGGGGAGAGCAATGTTGTCACTTTAATTGCATTGGCATAAATATTTGATACTCAATAAATTAGATCTGGAGCAAGGAAAACATTCTTGCAAATGGAGTTTTTACCTGGAGCCCAGCCCCATTAGCAGAGGAGTGGAGGGCAGCTTGCCCCAGGGCCGGTAATTAACTCAAGTGGAGCAGAACTAAGCATTTTTGACAGCCTTCCTGGTCTAGAATTAACTGTCATCTCAGAGGGAAAAAGAAACTGTATTGTCACATTAAGGTTTTTGCAAGGCTCTGCTACCACTGCCGGGCTGGGCTCCATCTCCCCTTGATGCCCCAAGAAGTGTTTTCATCATTAGAGACAAGTTTAAAAGCGACTAATGATGTATTTTATATCTACATACCTGAATCACAGATTTCACCAAAAGAGAAGACATTAGCGTAGTAATTCAATTTTTTTCCTCCCTTTTGGCAGATGTAATGAAACAAGCTACGGCAGGTGCCGTTAGAAGTCACAACACTGTGATATTTGAAGATAGCACTGTCTGGGTTTTTTTTTCTTCACCTCTCCATATCAGGACTTGCCTATAATGAGCAATAGCTCAGTCCCTGTCTGTCTTCACTATCTTCCCCTTACTCCCACCCCCACCCAGCGTTTATGAAAGTAGCAATTGCTTCTGAGAAAAGGAAAACCGCTGGAGCTTGAAGCTCCTTCTAGAAGCCACTGTTTGCCTTAGTCTGTGGGAACCCAATACAGTAGAAATTGGAGTTTGGCTGGGCTTCGTCTTGCTATCATGGGTGCAGGTAGTTTTATTTTCTATAAGATCGGAGAACTCTCTTCGAGATGCTGGGTGTGTGCTCTGCAGGTTCTGGCTGGAGAAGGAAGGCTGCATGTCTCTCTCTCTCTCTCTCTCTCTCTCTCTCTCTCTCTGTGTGTGTGTGTGTAAGGTGTGAGCTGTACAGCTGTTTACACAGGCCACACACACCTGAGTTTCCTGGGTTCTGCCCCTTTCGTTACTCAACCTTGGCACCATTTCCCTTCTGAGTTCCTGGACTTTTTCTCCTTTCTGGCTGACCCTCACCCTGACGTCGATGCTGCCTTCTGTCTTCCTAACTCACTGTGCCATGAAAAGTGTGAAGCTGAGATCCTGCCTCCCACCACTTTTCTTCTTGTCACCCCAGAAGTGTCTCCCTGACCTTGGCTGCTCTTTGTAATCTTGGGATCCTGTGGCGAATGAACCAGAACACACTGTATCATGTCTACTCAACCTGGATGCTCTTTTGGGTGACTTCTCCTTTGACTCTTAGGAAACATCAAGCTTGGCCACTCCTCAGTTTCCCTCTCCACCCCCTGCTCTTTCCCCGGCTAACTTCCAGACATCCTCTAAGACCCACTGACATTTCACATCATCTGTGAACCCTTTCCTAACTTCTGTAGCCTGAATTATTATATTTATCCATCCATCCATCCATCCATCATTGATTCACCCACCCATCCATCCATTCACCCACCCATATACCCATCCATTCATCTATCAATCCACCCACCCATTCATCCACCCAACCAACCATCCATCCACCCATATACCCATTCATCCACCCACTTAGCCAACCAGCCGTCCATCATCCACCCACCCACCCATCTGTCCATCCAGCCAACAAACTATCCATCATCCATCATCCATCCATCCATCCATCCATCCATCCATCCATCCATCCATCCATCCATCCAAACATTCATCCAGCCAACCATCCATCCATTCATCCACCTATCCATCCATTTATCCACCCATCCATCCATTCATCCATCCATCCATCCATCCATCCATCCATCCATCCATCCATCCATCCATCCATCTATCCATCCAACCAACCATTCATCTCACCATCCACCAAGCCATCCTTTCAGCAAGTATTGAGTGCTTGCAGGTGTCTGATTTTGTGTTGAATCATGGAGACAACTTAGCAAAAAGAGATTTTAGGAATCCTTGCATGGCTCAAGGAGATAGGAAAGGCTCTCTAGAGATAGTAGAATTTGGGGGTGAGCTAAAGGCTGTACAGAAGGTACATAGAAGAGTAAGGGGAGAGAAAGGAATGACTTGGGTCTTGGGGAAAGTGTTAGAGGACAGGGAAGAGTGGGACTCTGCTGGCCCCTTGCAGCATGGTGTATCTGCAAACAGAAGTTACTGGGTAAGCATTTATTGGTGCAGTGAAAGGCCAAGACTATAGGGCTAGTGGTGGTAGGTCTGTGGCACACAGTGGGTGAAGATTCAGGAAGACAAGGAGTGTCCTTGTGCTTTCCAGAGCACATAGTAAATTGGTGGCCCATGAGGAAGTAAGAATTCCCATTTCCCAGATGCAGAAAACGGGGCTCCAAACAGCTAGTCCATCCAGTAGGAGAGTGGCAGAACTGGCATGAACCAGGCAGGTGGCTCTGTAGTACACATGCTCAATTGCTGAATCATGAAGCAATGGTCCTGCTACTGCTTAGCCAGAGCTGTTGCCCCTCTGTGCTCCCTCCTAGCAGCCGACCTCTAGCTGAGGCCTGACTTCTAGGGTGTCGGAGACTGGGGGACCAGGGAGAACTGTGGAAAGATTTGAATTTGCAGTAACATTCAAGAGAGAAGTAGGAAACAGGAGCATTTGTTTTTAAAGGGAGTTCAGAATCCTTTGAAGAATCACACAAGCTTTCCACAGGGGATGCAAGGGCAAAGTCAGTGGGCCGTCCTTGAATACTGAGCCTGGGGAAATGACAGACAGTGCAGCCTGGAGTCCCAGTGCCTCCCTTTGTCACTGCCACCTATGCTCCCAGTCTTTAGGATCATCTTAGATGCCTTGTCCCTCATCTCCACAATTACTCAGTTGTCACTTACATGTGGTAAAATGCACGACTCTAAGCATTCAGCTTCACAACTTAAAAAAAAAAACTGGTTTTTAAAGCATTGTGAAGGTAGTCCCGAGTTCCCACGCTCTCTCCAGCTGCTTTTCCCTGATGTTAACAGCATGGGGCATGGTTCGGAGCAAAGTTCCCGAGTGTATTTGGGTTTCACTGGCTTCTCCATGAGTGGCTCTTTCTGTCCCAGGGTTCCAGGGTGTGTTTGACTGTCACGACTTCTTAGGCTTGTCCACTCTGGCAGTTCTCAGTCCTCTCTTATCTGTCATGATCTTGACAGCTGTTATGCCTCGCTGGGGGGAGGGGAGCTCACTGGTATTTTGTTTGAGATTAGCCTGGAGCTGTGGGGAGGGGACATCAGGAGCACATGACGTGCACCTGACTTCCATTGGTGATCAGCAACACTTTTTTGTATGTGTTCATGTATGTGCAAATGTACAGGTATGTTGGTGCACATGTATACTGGTTTGTTTTTATTATCAACTTGAAATGAGTCTCCTGGGAAGAAGTGATCTCAAATGAGGAGTTGCCTCCATCAGATTAGGCTATTGACATGTCAGTGAGGTATTTTCTTTATTCCTTTTTTCTTTCTTTCCTTCCTTCCTTCCTTCTTCCCTTTCCTTCCCTTCCCTTCCCTTCTCCTCCTTCTCCTCCTTCTCCTTCTTCTCCTTTTTTCTTCTGAGACAGGGTTTCTCTGTAGCTTTGGAGCCTTTCCTGGTACTAGCTCTTATAGACCAGGCTGGCCTCGATCTCACAGAGAGCCACCTGCCTCTGCCTCCTGAGTGCTGGGATTAAAGGCTTGTGCCACCACCACCAGGCTCGTGAGGCATTTTCTTGACTGCCAATTAATATATGAGGGTCCAGCACAGTATGGGCGGCACTATCACTGGGCAGGTGGTCAAGCTTATATAAGAAAGCTGACTGAGCTTCTGCCTCCGAGTGCTGGGATTAAAAGGTGTTTACCATCATGTCTGGCTCATCTTGTTTTGTTTGTTTTTGTTTTTGTTTTTAGATAAGTCAGCCAGGTTGACTGGCTAGTGGGCCCTAGGGGTCCATCTCTCTGTCTCCCCGGTGCTGGGATTGCATGAGACCATATTCAACCTTTTGCCTGCATTCTGGATATCAAACTTGAGTCTTGATGCTTGCAAGGCAAGTACTTTACCGGTTGGAACACTCCTTAGCCTCAGTTTGTTTTTCCAGATGTTTTTGCTAGGTAGCCAGACTGCCCTCAGCCTTGCCAGCCTCCTGCCTCCCCTCCCACCACAGAGCCCAGTTGGACGACATTGTGAAAACTTCATTCACCACCTGCACACCATCACTCCATTCTAGATACCGGAGATTTCCAGCTTTATCCAGAAAGGGTGTAGAATCTTCCTAGATTTCCCACATGTCCCTCCCCCTGCCGCAGATAACTGCTGTGCACATTCTGGCTGCTGTGCACATTTTGGCTGCTGTGAATGGTCTTGATTGTGGGTGTGTGCTGCCTGTGGAAGCATGCATGCCCTCTTGTTCACCTGATTTTTCTGTTGTTTCACCTTTTGAGCAGCAGAGAGCTTTTGAGACATGCCCCACTGCCCATGGACATTTGGGTAGGCACAGCCCTGCCAGGGCTGTTATGGATGGAGCTGTCTGATACACCCATGTGCCGTTTTCTCTGTAGACATTCTGTGCTTTGGTTTGGAGAGCCCAAGAGGTGGGGGAAACTTTCACCTCCTCTCTTCAGCTCTCGCTCCTGAAGACTTTCTAAAAATACCTGCATTCGCTCTCTCTGCAAATGGATGAGGGAAGAATAAAAGCCTTAAGAGGAGCAGAGGAAAAAGCTCTTGCTAGGAGCCAAACATTTTGTGCATCAGCGAATCTCAGCTCAGGCCCCTGGATAGTTCTCAAATGTGCCCACTTGGCTTGGTCTAGCTCCTGTGTCCAGTCTGTCCCTCCTCACTGGTCCCATGAGCTTTTCCATTTTGTACTTTTGACCACCCCCAGCCCCTTCACCATGCTTTGGCAAGTGGCCAAGCCCCAACTGGCCATCCACCATTAAGACCTCACAAATCTTGCTTCTTTCTTAGGAGAAACCTCTAAACCCTCACTGTGGATCTGCCTGCCCACCTGCCTCATCCTCCACAACCCAGATTCTTCCCAACTCTAGTCACTGTGCTAACTCCTTACTCTGCCAGGAAGGTTTGTGTGGCACACCCTGGTTCTTTAGGACTCTATTCTGTTGTCCCTCTATAGAGACCTTCCCCGACCACAGTCCAAGTATCATTTCCCCTCAACCTTCTCTCCTCTCCCTCTTCCCATCCCCACTAGGCTGCCTCTCTCCTTATGGGTATGGCTTTTCTGAACCTTTCAGATGAGTGGTGTTATAAAATATGTGGATTTGTCTCTGACTCTCTGATTTGCTCCCCTCTGCCTCCTTCCATCCCATTCTCCCTTCTTTATCCTTTATTCCTTTCATCTATCCACCTATATCTGTCTGTCTTTCTGTCTGTCTGTCCATCCATCCATCTATTTATCTATCCATCCTTTTTCTGGTAGGGCTAGGGATGGAACCTAGCATGGAAGCGTGGCACATGCTAGGCAAGAGCTCCACCACCAAACTCCATCCTTGATGCTCTGCCTGGCTACTTTCATGTACCAAAATGCTTTCAGAGTTCAACCAAGACATCGTACAAACTCATTCTTTTCTGTGGTTGGTAATATTCTATCATGCGGTTGTAACACACTTCATGCATTACCAACTCTGCTCTTTGACTCTTGTGAGCTTGTTGCTTTGGGTATTTTCATGTTTGTTTTCAATTCTCTTGGCTATGTATACAGGATGAGACTTCTTAGTCACACAGGAGTTCTATGCTTAGCTTTTTGAGCAACTGCCTAAGTTTCTTCCAAAGCAACTACACAATTCTAGATTCTGACCACCAGAACGTGTGTTCCCCTTGCCACGTCCTTGGCAACACTTGTTATTCTCCACCTTGCTTTTAGCCACCTCAGTGGGTGAAGCCATTTCTTATTGAGGTATTGGTTTATGTTTCCCTAGTGAATAGTGGTGCTTAGGATATTTTAAAATGTGCTTCCTGACCATTGGAGAAATGCTCATTCAAATCCTGTGTTCATTTTAAAATTGGACTCCTGTTCTTATTATTGTTTAGTTATTAAGCATTCAAGTATTCTACATATCTGTCCCTATCAGATATATGACTTACAGATATATTCTCCTATTCTGCAGGATTGCATTGTTCTGTTTCTTTTAGATGACAATCCTTAAAATACAGGCTCTAGATCTTTCTAAAGTCTAATTTTCATTTATTAATTTATTTTAATGGAAACATTTTTTCATACAATATATTTTGATCTCATTTGTCCATTTTCCTCCTAAATCCTCCCAGGTCTTCCCCACCACCCCACCCACCAAACTCCTACCCTTCCTCCCTCTCTCTTTCTTAAAACAACAAAAGCAAACAAAAGCAAGAAACATACAGTATGTCCCCAGAATACAAAAACAGAAAACAAAATGTACAAGAAAAAGATCAATAAAGAAAAAAATGCCCAAACAAATAAATATATGAAGTCTATTTTTTAAAAAATTATTACTGTGTATTTGATGCTCTTTCTTTTTTTAAGATTTGTTTGTTTGTTTGTTTTTGAGACAGGGTTTCTCTGTATAGCCTTGACTGTCCTGAAAGACATTCTGTAGACCAGGCTGGCCTCAAACTCACTGAAATTTGTCTGCCTCTGTCTCCCGAGTGCTGGGATTAAAGACGTGTGTCACCACTGACCCATTAAAGATTTATTTTTTAAAAATTTATTTCTATGTGTCTCCATGTGAATGTACAGCACTGTGTGTGTTCACAGAGGCTGGAGGAAGGATTCAGTTCCTCTATAGCTGGAGTTACAGGTGGCTGTGAACTGGTGTGGAACTTAGGTCTTCGGGAACATCAGTACCTGCTCCTAACTGCTTTGATGTTGTTTTTAAGAAACCATTGCCTAGTTCAAAATCCCCCAGGCTTATGCCTAACTCTCTTCTAAGAGTTTTAATCCACAGTTCACATCCATTTCAAATTTGTTTTGTATACATAGAAAGGTAGGGACATACATTCTCTTGTTGGTGAATATCAAATGACCCTAGCTTCTTCTGTTAGAAAAGATAATTTTCAGGCCAGTGAGGTGGCTCTGAAGGCAAAAGCTTTTGTTACCAAGCCCAGTGACCTGAGTTTGGTACCCAGGACCCATATGATGAAAGGAGAGAACTGACCCTTGCTAGTTGTCCTTGGATCTCCAAATGTTCATTGTGGCAGCTCTCTCTCTTTCTCACATACACACACACTCACAGTAAATACATACATACATACATACATATGTGCATATATACATATGTTGATGGAGGCTGTTCATTTGTTCCCAGCCACTCTGACTCAAAATAATCACACAAGCTATATTATTTTCAATACTGTTTGGCCAATAGCTTAAATGTATTTCTGGCTAACTCTTATATCTTAAATTACCCTATTTCTATTAATCTGTGCATTGCCTTGTGGTTGTGGCTTACTGGCAAGGTTCTGGCATGTCTATCTCTGGCAGCGGCTATATAGCTTCTCCCTGACTCTGCCTACTCTCTCTATATCTCTTCCAGCCTGGCTATGTTCTGTTAAGCCATTGGCCAAAAGAAGCTTCTTTATTAACCAATAAAAGCAACACATATACAGAAGGACTTCCTACACCACACATATAATAAGCATCCCAGCACTGATGTTGGGTGGCTCACAACCATCTGTAACTCCAGCTCCAGGGGGTCCAGTGCCCTCGTTGGGACTCTGCAGTTGTGTACAGACACAACACAAACATAATCATAAATAAACAAATGAAAAAATCTTTTAGTCTTGTGGTAATGTTCAGGGATAGGCAGATAGGCTAAGTTATAATAGTTCTCCAAGAGTGGAGCTTCCTGAAAGCACCAGCCTTCTCCAGCTCTCCCAGTGACAGCTTCTTAAAAGATAAATATAAGGACTGGGGATGTGGCTCAGTTGCAAGCAGGAGGGCCTGAGTTCAAATTCCCCAGCATCTACATAAAAAGCCAGACATGGTGGCATGCACCTGCAATGCCAGTCCTCAGTGTCAGGGACGGGGACAGAGACAGGTGATCCCTGGAGCTCCATGGCCAGCCAGCCTTGCTGAATCCACAAACTTCAGGTTCAGTGAGAGACCCTATCTTAAACAAACAGACAAAGACCAAGGAAACAATTGAGAAAGATGCTCATTGTTGATCTCTGGACTCCACATTCACATCTGCATGTGCATATGTAACTGCACAGACATGTGCACTGTACACAAGAATATACACATGAACATGTACACACACAGGCATACACATGTGCACACATACCTGCACAGACATAAACATGAACACACACACACACACACAGGCAAAACATAACCTAAATTGCTGAAAACTTAATTTCTAGAGTTCTGAAGCATTTGATTCTGATAATCTTACCAGTGTTGTTCTTGATTTCATGAAGGAAAGGTTTTTTGAAGATTTATGGTGCCATTCCTATGTAGACACGTTTCTAAGCATTTACACCTCTCTTTCCTTTCCCTTCCCTTCCTCCCCCTCCCCTTGTCGCCCCTCCCCTCCCCTCCTCACACCTCACCCCTCACTCCTTTCTCCCTCTCTCATTCTTTTCTTTTCCTTTCTTTCCCAGTTTTCGAGGCATGGTCTCACCCTGTACTCTAGGCTAACCTCAAACTCATAGCAACCCCCCCGCCTTAACTTCCTCACTGTTGACATCACAGGCATGAACCGCTGTGTCTGCCTTAGCACTACCTCTTGGGAACAGCTACCATTTTTATGCCTTTGTTGATCTTCCTCAGGCAAATGCTGCCATGCATTAGCCTGAAATTGCAGAAACCTGGGTTTGTTGACTCCTTGCACTGTGAGACTAGGGATCATCAGGAGAGGCAAAGGGCTTGTTATATGAGCCTGCCTGGGAGGGGGGCATAACAAATCACAAAATAAACGGAGCCAGCCCTCGCAAAGACAGAGTATGGAGGTGCAAAGTGTGTGAAGAGACACTCCGCAGTCCCCACAGTGAAGAAACATCTCTGCTGTGATAAGACACCTGGTTTATGGTCTTTGAGGGTTTTTTTTGTTTGTTTGTTTTTGACAAACTGGTCTCAAAATCACCATGTAGCCAATGGTGTCTTTAAACTTCTGGCTCTCTTGCCTCCATCTCCTGAGTGCTGGAGTTACAGGTGTGCACCACCACACCTGGTTTGCCTGGTCCTGGACATGTGCATCTCAACGGAAACTCACTGAGCTGTATCCCCAGCCCGGGTTTGTGGGCTTTTGATCCTGCAGCAGGATGGGCCAAGACACAGGCATGTTCTTTTTTAAAAATAATTCTTACGTTTGTTTGTTTGTTTGTTTGTTTATTTGTGTATGTGTGTGTATGTATGAGTATGTGTGTATATGTATGTGTGCATATATATGTGTATGTCTGTGTATATGTGTGTGTGTGTGCGCGCGTGTGTTGGCACATGCATGCCACAGCAAGTGTGTGGAGGTCAGAGGACAATCCTCAGGTGTGGGTAGTCTCCTTTCGCCATGTGGCTTCTGTAGACTGAACTTGGGTCATCAGGCCTGGTGGAAAGTTCTCTTACTCACTGGGCCAGAAAGATGGCCTTGACTCGCCATCTCTAATTCCCCTCAAGCTGGTGTGTGTGTGTGCACAGGATTTAGGGACCATGTCCTCTCTCCTCTCATGGTTCTGATGAAGGGAAAGCGCTGACGGTCCATCTATATTCTTCGTATATGGAGTCCAGGCTGTGATTAGAACTCACCAGCAGAAATGTTCTGAGCTGTGCAGCTAGCCTCTGCCCAGCCTGTTTGGGTAAGAGCAGCTTGGGATCAGTTATGGATCAGTTATGCCGAAGCCCATCAAATCTGAGCACCCAAGCAGGGATAAGAGGGACAATGGTCACTTATTACTACTTTTAATTTAAAAATTTTAATATGGAAAATCAAATCATTTATACAAGTTGATATATAAACATAATGCAACTTTTTGTTTAAATTTTTTTTTGTGATAAGGTTTCATGCAACCCAGGCTGGCCTCAAATTTGCTATGTAACTGAGGTCAGCCTTGAATGCCTCAGCCCCTGAATGCTGAGATTGTAGGCATGCAGCATCATGTCCAACTTTGGATCCTTTCTTTGTGCAAGAGCTGAGAACGACCCAATCTGGGCCCAGCCCTGGCCATGGAGATTGACAGTGGAAAGGGCCAGGAGGCTGGAGATCTGTACGTTTTGATCTGAGATCAGGTAGTGACATCTCCAGCCGCTGTAGGGTCATGATGGTGGTCATCAAAGAGCCAGTTCCCAGCCCTTCTAGTTCTGACTTCCTGTCGAGAAACCCTCAGAAATGCTTCATCCAGGCACCTGACCATTCTCGTGTGTTTCCAGTGACAGAGAGGTCACTACTCCAGCAGCAGCCAATCCAAAGCAGGAGCCTCTATTGCTTGGAGGCTCTGATCACGCTGAATGTCACTGGGGAAACTTCTGTGATGGGAAGGACTCAGGCTGCAGTGGTTAAGCCCAGCCCCTCCATCACCAGTAGGAAGGGCTGTTCCTGCTTCCTCTCTGTGTATATGTGTATGTGGGTGTTTATGTGCAAGCAGATACCCCCCCTTGTTTGTGTGTGTGTGTGTGTGCGCGCACGCACCCATGCACGCTTGCGTGCACACCTGTGAAGGTCATAGGTCAACATCAGGTTTCTCCTTCAGTTGCTTTCCACTTTAGTTTCTGTTGTAGGGTCTCACTGACCCCGGAACTCACTAATTTGACTAGAATGGCCAGCCAGTAATCTCTAGGGATCCTCCTTGTCAATGCTGAATTTTTACATGCGGTGCTGGGGAAACCAAACTTGGGCCTTCATGCTTATGTGACAAACATTTTACCACCTGAGCCATCTCCCCAGAACAGCTTCCTTTTGACCTACCATTCTAAGTTTTCCACCATTCTGGGGATCAAATCTATGGCCTTGCCCATGCAAGGCCATTCTACTACTGAGCTCATTCTACACAAGTACTTTACCAAGCTCATACTATACAAATACTCTACTACCAAATGCAGCACAAATTCTAATTGGTCTTAATAATAAAAACCCAGAGTCAGATATCAGGGTAAATGCTGAAAGATCAGAGAGACAAAGGGGCAAGCATGGCCACCTCTTATCTAGCCAACTTCTCAGCTGAAAAGGGCTGAGCTCCTGTCTTTGCCCACCTTCATAACACTTCCTCTTTCTTCCTCACAAGTGTTGGGATTAAAGCATGTGTCACTGCACCTGATTGTAAAATTTTCTCTAGTTCCTTTTTACAAGTTGGAAACTTAGCTGGGTGGGATCTTACCCCAAGGTCACCACTCCCTTTATTCCATTTCTTAATCCGTTTATCTCCTTTAACACAGGATTTAGTTCCATTTTACTTCCTGGTGCTCTTTTTTTTTCCTCAAAATTTACATTTTGTAATTTACCCTGCTCAGTTTACTCCTTTTCAGTATAAATCTTTATAAGTATGAATACTAGTAACCACACAACAGAGTCTATACTAGGCTGTTTTGAGATTTCCTCTGCCAATAGACTTAATCCAAAATTCTTCATTTTAGCCTCAGGCAGACTTTTCCAACAAGGGCAAAAGGCAGCCATATTCTTCACCAAAATATCACAAGAACAATCTTGAGACCACATATTAATATTCTTCTCCTCTGAAACCTCTTGAGTGAGCACCCCACAGTTCATCAAATCACAGTCAGTTCCACTGTCTTCCATGCTCCTTCTAGTATGGCTCATTAAGCAACCCTTAATGTGATCAACTACTTTTCTAATCCACAGTACCAAAATCCACATTACTCCAAACAAATGCCTATTAGTACAACAATACCCAAGTCCCTGGTACCAACTTCTGTCTTAGTTAGGGTTTTTATTGCTGTGAAGAGACCCCATGAGCATGGCAAGTCTTTTAATTGGGGTGGCTCACTTACAGTTTTAGAGGTTCGGTCCATTATCATCATGGTAGGGAGCATGGCAGTGTGCAGGCAGAAGTGGTGCTGGAGCTGAAAGTGCTACACCTTGATGTAGGATGTTCTTCTTTATATGTGTTGCTTTCATTGGCTAGTGAATAAAACTGTTTCAGTCAATGGCTTAACAGAGTAAAGCCAGGTGGGAAATCCAAGCAGAGGTATAGAGAAAAAGAAGGTGGAGTCAGGTCCGAGGCTAGCCAGTTGCTGAGGAAACAAGACATGTAGAAAATGAAATAAAGCCACGGTCACATGGAAATTCATAAAGTAATAGAAATGGGTTAATTTAGGATGTAAGAGCTAGCTAGAAATAAGCCTGAGCCATTGGCCAAACAGTGTTGTAATTAATAAGTTTCTGTGTGATTATTCAGGTCTGGGTGGCCAGGAAACAAAAGTACAGTCTCTGTCTACAATATCTGTAGGCAAAGAAAGTTAGTTGAGATACTGGTTGGTATCCTCAGCATAAGAAACCTCAAAGCCTGCCCCCACAGTGACATACTTCTTCCAACAAAGCCATACCCGCTCCAACAAAGCTACACCTCCTGATTGTGCCACTCTCTGTGAGACTATGGGGGCCAATTACATTCAAACTACCACATTCCACTGCTTGGCCCCCATAAGCCTTTATCAATATCATAATGCAAAATACATTTAGTCCAACTTCAAAAGCCCCCATAGTCTATCACAGTCTTTTTGTTTGTTTGTTTGTTTTTCGAGACAGGGTTTCTCTGCAGCTTTGGAGCCTGTCCTGGAATTAGCTCTTGTAAACCAGGCTGGCCTTGAACTCACAGAGATCCGCCTGCCTCTGCCTCCCAAGTGCTGGGATTAAAGGCGTGCGCCACTGCTGCCCGGCTCTATCACAGTCTAAACGTTGTTTTAAAGTCTATAATTCAAAGTCTCTTCTGAGATTCACACAATCTCTTAACTGTAATTACCTGAAAAACATCAAAATTAAAAAGCAGATCACATACTCCCAACATATAATGGCACAGGACATACATTACCATTCCAAAATACAGGAAAGAGAGCATAGCAAGAAGATACTGGACAAAAGCAAGACCAAAAATGAGCTGGGTAAACTTCAAATTCTGCATCTCCTTGTTGGATGTCAAAATGTTCTTCTGATCGCCAACTCTGTTCAGCTTTGTTGGCTGGAACACACTTTTTCTCTTGGGCTGGTTCCACTTCCTGTTAGCAGCTCTCCTCAGCAGGTATCCCACGACTCTGGCATCTCTAACATCTTGGGATCTCCAAGGCAATTCAGACTTCAACTTCACAGCTTCATAAAATGTCCTCTTTACTAGGCCTCTATTCAGGGGCACCCCTGACACATGCCTGGCCTAGTACTCTACTACTGAGCTCATACTGAGCAAGTATTCTACCACTGAGCTAATGCTAGGTAACTACTCTTCTACTGATCCACATCCCAGTCTTCAGATGGTTTTTTTCTGACATGGTCCCCTTCTCTCTAAGAACACACTTCAAGAGCTTGGAGCAAATGAGGTCTTGCTCAAGTGTGAACATCACTATCCCTTGTGGAGCTCCCTCCAGCTTCCCAGATGGCTGACTCCCTCTGAAGCGCCCCCTTGGGTTCGGCTTTTTCCATAGAGCCTGACCCCAGCACCCACATCCAAAGCAGCCTAAGATCCACAGGCTGTTGCAGCCGGATCATTATGCTGTATTATCCCATTCTATGATTTCAACCCATCTGACACAGGCTGCTATCCTCTGACTTTATGAAGAATTTGAAACTGTGCAATCCACTAGGCTTTGTCTCATGTTTCAATCAACTTTCAAATAGTGGGACCTCATGACAGGAAGAGAATGGAAAGAAGAGGTGGGGCCCTTCCCCTCAACTTCAGCTGGGTGATTGGGGGCACGCTGGGGCTCGGGGAGCCTTTTTGGTTTGGAGATGACTAATCTGGCTCTGGCCTGAGAATAATTCCAGGCTGGCTGGCTGGACGGCCTGTTTCCATAGCAACGGTTGTTATTGGTAACTGAATAAGCATCTCGGAGAATGGCTCTGGAGTTGACGGTTTTCCCTTCTAGTTGGAATTGAGAGGAGCCAGACTTGTGCTGCCGATCCTCAGCATGGACTCAGTGCTGCAGTGTGGTGTCTGGCGAGCAGAAGCCCCCTCTGTTCCCCTCTGAATCCTGCCTCCACAGAAGGAGGCACAGACTAACTTGCTCTCTACTTTCTAGTGTCTTCAGAGATGCTGAGGAACACGGTCAGGGACATCCAGCTAGCGAGTCTCAGAACTTGAACCCTGACTTGTCTGGTCCTGGATTGCTTGCTGTGTTGCTGTCTTGCCTCTATCTTTTTCCCCTGAGCATCCACAGGAGCCTTATCAGACTCTCCCTGGTGATACTACCAGGCTGCTTAATTATGCGTGAGGACAGTTAGCACCCCACACTGACTCCCAGGCCAGAGGCTATGCTAGAAATGGTCACCCAGGAAGATTTCCTCAGTCACTATGGCCCCATAATCATCAGGAAAGCAGGGGCTCAGAGAGCTTCAGAGGCCTGTTGGCTAGATACCGTCTCAAACTCCTTGTGGTCCCCTCTGCACTTCTTCCTCCAAGGGAGTGGACCCCTGTGCTGGAGTGGAATCCAGACTATGCCTGCTGAAGGCCTCTGGCCAGGGTGCTTACTCTCCTCTTTCCTCCCTCCTTCCTCCCTTTCTCCCTTCCTTCCTCCTCCCATCTTTCCTTTCTTCTCTCCTCTCCTCTTGCTCTGCAAAATCACCTCAGGCTTTCCCCCTTGTTGCTTTCCCTGTCTCAAGCCTGTTTCTCTTGTTATTTTCCTTGTCTCAGGCCTGTTTCCCTTGTCCCTTTCCCTGGGTGAACTTGGCTGGATGCTGGATTCACTTCTGCTGAGTTCAGAAGCCATGACACTCCAGCTCTTGAAGATCCTGTGACAGAAACAAGGAAGCTGGTGTGGTGGTGGCTGGCCACCTACATTCAGCCTGTAGCACCCTTCTTAGGCTGGATGTTCATCTGGAACTCTCTTAGTGGCTTCTGGTGGACCTGTGACTGTGAGACTGCGGCCTTCCACTGTGATGCTTCCTGTCCTGGGCTCAGGGACCCTACGGGATTCTCCTCTGTCTCTCGGCTGCTTCTTTATGATGTCTTCCCCATTGTGCCTCCTCCTCTCCTCAGCTGTGATGGCTGGAGTGGCTCAAAGTTTGATCCCAGGTCACACTATCCCCTCAACCCTGCTTCAGTTCCCACCTGTTCTGTAGCAACTCAGGGAACTTGCTAGCTCATACCTCCCGGCTGTGTTGCTAGAGACCATGCCATCGCTCCTAGATGACCCAAAGTATCTACAGCCCATTTATAATTAAGCACAGCTCTTCCTCCTGACTCCACAGACTCCTACATTAAAACATTGATCCAGTGTAGTGCTAGCTGGCATGAAAGGACCTTTATACGCCTTGCCTGATTAGAGGTCTTTAAGTCATTGGAGGCATGACCTTGAAAGGGATCATTGGACTCTGGCCTCTTCTCATATAGGCTGTGGGGTGGATGGTTTTGCACTGCTGCACTGATGATGGTGTTTTGCTTTACTGCAGACCAGAGCAATGGGACCAACTGACCATGGCCTGGAGCTCCCCAAACTGGGAGTCGCAATTACCTGACCCGTGGTTATAATGACTAAAGACTGACTCACCAGACCTTCTCCCCTGCTTCCTCTGCTCTCCTCTCTCCTGCCTCAGGGGTCGATCTGCCCTGGCGGTGGCCAAGGTAGCCATGGGGACTCTCCTTCACACTTCCTCTTCCTCACCCCTATGTTGTCGGGTGATTCCTCACTGATACCTGCCAGTTCTCTCCTGAGAGGTCTTAGAATCTTCCCGAATGCTCACCTCTTCACACCCATTGCCTTAAAGGGTGCTTGCTTAGAACTGCCTTCTGCCCTTTGCTGCCTCCTTGCCTCTTCTCTGCCCCTGGCCATCGCTACTCTTGTTAGAGTGTCGTTAAAAGCCAAGTGAAACCCCTCTGCTCTCCTGCTTGCCAGCTCCCTCACGTCCCCCTGCTCCCATGGGATAGGACGGTGGTGGATTTTAGATATGTCCATTGCTTTGAATTTAGACAGTAGCTGTTTCAACTCAGGTAGCAGGGCAGCAGTGACCCCGGGTGACAACCTGGGGCTTAGTCAGCCAAGCCATCCCTTGGTTTCAATTCTCACAGGGCTTTTCTTTACTAAACTCCCTCCTGTTCCTGCCAATCACATGGGAGGGAAGGCCCTGGCTGGGTGGGTTTCCAGTAGAATCTAGGTAGACCCAGAGTCTCTTTGGGTAAGGGGTGTAGTGTGAGGGGCAGGCAAAGCCCTTGATGGGTAGGGATCACCCACCAGTTCTCTCTGTTTTTAGGCAGAGAGTCTGCCTACCTCTGTGGGTCCATATGTCACAGAGCTGAAGGTAGGCGCGGGGGGGCCTCACAGATGTAAAACGGGGGCTTTGGAATCCAGAGACACGCTGGAGAAATGGATGTGATTGAAAAGTTAAAGGACATGAACAGATGACAACTTAAACATATTCAATCCCTAACCCCCTTGAAAGCATCTTTAGGCATCTAATTGACACGTTTCAAGAGACACACTGACTAGTTAGACATCAATTGACACCCTTATTAAATATCAATTAACACATTCCCTAACTTGATATTTAATTAGCTTGCTGGAGCTGTTCTTTTAAGAGCCAATTAAACGCCTGAAATATTCTTACATGCTGATTCCTCTGCTAAGCAGTCACCCATGAATCTTTGTCACAAGTCCTTCTGAGCAGGACTCCAAATACACGCCAGGACTGACAGTCAGAAGTTTAAGATCAATCACTAAACGTCTAACAAAACCACCTTCTCACCCATGATTATGAATACAAAGCACAAACAGCTCTTGGACTGTGGTTAACTCTATTTCCTGACTGTAGAAACCGTTAAGTCAAGCAATCCAGACCCCTGGGCAGAGCTGTGATCCATTTAATTGTGGTAAAGTGCATATACACTAAAATTCACAGTAGAGGGACACCGTGGGGTCACTGGGACAGATCCGCAGAAAGTGATGCTGATGGCCTGTGGGCCATAGCTAAATGAAGTTGGGTAATTCATCAAAGAGGAGCCTTACGTAGGGGCACATTGTTTTCTGCTGTTCAAGGTGTCTCGTGGACTAGCCTAGATCAGCTTCAGACCACAGGTGAGGCTACTCTGTGGCTATTATAGGGATCATAATGATAAATAATCTTGACTTGCAGAAAACCTCAGGCATGGGGAGCAGTTACTGGGGGTGGAAAGTTCCTTGTAACCAAAAGGGTGGAACCTAAAAGACCGGGCCACTCCACTGGGGAGCAGGCGCAGGCTTGCAGAAAATGCATGCCTAGGGGGCTTGTGTTGTGGGATATTTGTACACTGCATGAAGATAGATTGCTGTGATTAGTAAATAAAGAGCTAAATGAGCTGGGCAGTGGTGGCGCACACCTTTAATCCCAGCACTTGGGAGGCAGAGGCAGGCGGATCTCTGTGACTTCGAGGCCAGCCTGGTCTACAAGAGTTAGTTCCAGGACAGGCTCTAAAGCTACAGAGAAACCCTATCTTGAAAAAAAATGGCCAATAGCTAGGCAGGAGAGATAGGCAATATTTCCAGGCAGAGAGAGGAAACTCAGATGAATCTAGGCATGTGGGCGACACCATTGAGATGTGGAATGAGTCAGATACATAGTACAAGAGAGAGGTAAAAGCCATGTGGTAAAACATAGGTTAATAAAAATATGGTTAATTTAAGTTATAAGAGCTAGTGGGATAAGCCTAAGAGAATGGCCAAGCTTTCATAATTAATAATTCTCCATGATGTTATTTGGAGCTGGTGGCCGATGCTTGCTACAGGCTTGCACTCACACTTCCTTCTGACTGGAAGGTTTTGATGTGCCCTCATCCACTCTGGGGTTTCACCATGACCATCACACCTCAGAGAAGACTCCCTTGATCATTAACCCAGGGTTTGGTCCATTCTATCCCACCCACCAGCTTCGGATTCAGAGAACCAGTGAAGCCCTTCAGAGCATTAGACTCCATGACTTGGAATTACTTAGTTACTTTTTCGATGTCTGTATTTCTCAAAAGACTGTAGCCACAGGAGGGTAGAGGGCAAGCTGTATGTCTGTGTGCATGTTTTATGTCTGTAGCTCTGGTTCATAGCACATAGTGTGTCTTGGATTAGTGGATGAATGAATAGAATGGGTGGATGAGAGATTAGATTAACGAATGAATGGGCGGATGAGAGACTGGAGAGATGGATGCAGAGATAGAAGGAAGGAAACATAGATTGATGAATATAGATATAATGTTAGATGAATGGATGGGTGTGTGAGTGGGTGGATGAAAGAGTAGATGGATTGATGGATAGATAACTGAATGGTGGATGAATGAATGAGTAACTGGATAAAATGGATGATTGAAGGCCTGATGGTGTATTTGATTATCAGGAGAAACAGTACAGAGAGAATGAATATATGTTAAAGAGGGTTTATGAAGCTGGCCAACATGCTATAGTCTGGGCAGTCCAACAAAGGCTGCCTCACATTCAAGAGGCCGAAAACCAGATAAACTGCTCAGTGCACAGGCTGGGTTCTAAGCTGTATGAATCTTCCAAAGGCTTGGAGGATTCCTGGAGAACCCTGGTCTTCAGTCTATGTTGGAAACCTGAAGAAACTGGGTTCTGATATCAGTGAATGGATCCCATAGTAGTGGTAATGACAGGGCAGGTGAGTTTGCCAATGACAGTGAGGGCAAGCAAGAAAACTTCCTTCTTTTCCAAACGTTTACCCGGGTTGCCCACAGTTAGTGTAGGCTTTCCCACTTTTGTTTGTTTGTTTTGTTTTGAGACAGGGTCTCACTATGTACCACTGTCTTGTCTAGAACTTGCTGGCCTCAAACTCACAGAGGACTGCCTGCCTCTGTCTCTTGAGTGCTAGAATTAAAGGCCCGAACCACTAGGCCTGACCCTTCCCACTTTTCACCCTGATCAAGGAATTCCTCACAGGTTTGTCCTGCAGATTGACCTTCAGTTGACTCCAGATCCAGCCAAGGTGAAAAACAAAATAAACCATCACAGATGGACAGACAGACAGAAGGATGGAGATACATGGTGGATGGATGCAGAGATGACAGATATAAATGACGGGTAGATGGCTCACATGTAGATTCTGGGCAGGGCATGGTCTCCAGTGTCTGAGGATTGAGCTATGAATGAGTAGGAGCCAAACATGAGAGCAGTGCTGTATGTTTTACACCAGAGTTAGCTGCATAAATGTTGATGAAGAGGAACCATAAGGGATGAGGGCAGCTCACTTGGGTGTAGTTTAATATACCCTCTCAGCACATAATCAGCCAATGAAAAGGGACTTTTTATGTACAAATGGACTCTGAAGGGTCCTCAGTGGGCATCACGGGTCATAGCCAGCTTTCTTTGGACTGAGGTCCAAAGACCTCCAAGACAGGCTTACAAACTTTATTAATGTGTAGGTTCTGGCTCCCATACCAGACCACCTGAGAAATGGAACCCAGGATGGGACATTTCTGAATTGTCTTGTCAGCTCTTAGGCACATTGAAAACCAGCTAACAGACACTTAACAGGATGATAAAACCAGGCCAGGCAAAGAGCAACCTGTCCAGGGCTCAGCAGAGCTCAGTCTAGAATGCTGCCTTGTTTTCTGCTGGGCCTGAGGACATGTGCCAGAGAATAGGATTTAGGGTTAAAATACCCTCAGTGCTCCCAATCCTAACCTATATTTAACAGCCCTAATTTTGTATGAATAGTGTCTATTAAATAATTAACGTTCCTGAAAATAGGAAGGGCTCTTTTATGCCGTTTTATTCCTGGAACATCAAATCCTTTCAGATCATAATTAATTAAGACTCTTGATGTCCCCAAGAGGTAAACCAGACACCTGCAGAAACTTGGTAACCGGGTCCGGATCCTGAGATGGTCTGCATTTTGGAGTCTGCCCAGTTCCAGGGCTGCTGAGGCAGTGGGAAGAGGGCACAGCAGATCTAACAGACTTGGGTCCCCACGGTTGCTGGCAACAGCCACGTACCCCCCACATGCACACTTTTCCGTCCATTGACATACGTCTGCCACCTGACCTTGTGAGGGATGGGATCGTCTCCCTGGACACGTGGGACGCATTGGTAGCTCAGACCCCCAGCTGTCCCTTCAGAACTGTAGCAACTGTGGCAGGTCCTTGACATAGAATCCCTCGCATCCCCACACCCCGAGATCAGGATGGAGGTTCGTCGTGGGCTTACTTGATTTTTATTTGATGAGAGAGGGTCTCACTGTAGAATCTAGGCTGCCCTGAAACCCGTGATCATCCTGCTTTGCCTCACAAAGGCTGGGGTTATGGTGCGAGCCATCACTTGCAGCTCCTGGTTGCTTTAAAAACACATTTTGCTTGTGCTTTGGTTAGTCCTTATTCGGCCTGGCTGATGTGTTGGAGTTAGTTTAGCTGGGGTGTGCCAGGAGGGGACAGGGGGTCTGCTGGCCCAGCGTCTGAGGCATGGCTGAGGCCAAGCTCCACAGAAATTTCTTCAAGATGTCCAGTTGCTGTATGGTTTTTTGTTTCAATGTTATTTTTATTTTGAATTTTTGAATTATATTTTATTCCTTCTCTCTCTCTCTCTCTCTCTCTCTCTCTCTCTCTCTCTCTCTCTCTCTCTCTCTGTGTGTGTGTGTGTGTGTGTGTGTGTGCATCATGCTGCACACGTAGAGGTCAGAGGACAGCTTGCACAGCTCCCCTTCTACCATGTGGGTCCCAGGGTTCACACTCAGGCCATCAGACTTGGTGGCAACTTCCTTTACCCACTGAGACATCTCCCATTATTTTGTTTTATTTTTATATAGAGTCTGGCTACTCTAGAACCTGCGATCCTCCTGCCTCAGCGTGCTGAGGATTACATTGTATTCCATGTGCCGCCACCCCTGACAGTGAACCTAGTTAATGCTATTTATCAGTAAGCACTCTTCACATCCCTCATGGCCTCCAGGACAACCCTCTCAACTACCCTGTCATTCAGTAATTCAACAAATATTCACTGAGCACACTAGGTGCATTGTGGAGTCGAAGGCGCTGTTACCTTGGTAGTGACATAGATAATCAGAAACAGTGGCCTTCTGTCACTTCTGTGATATGATTCAGGTTTTTTTTGGGGGGGGGTCTTTAGGCAAGGGTGGCCAGGGGAGGCCTCTCTGCAGGGTAACATTTAGGCTGTTTGACTATGAGAAAGGCATGTACTAAGAAAGGCTTGCTGTGTACGTGGTACTGAAGACCTTTGCTCATGATTGAGTGTGGAGAGAGTTGGGTACCAGAGCCAAAGGGAAGTCAGTCAGCTAGAGCAAGGAGGAGATTGTAGCCTGAGGAAAAGAAATGAGTTCTTTTTGGCAGCAGAGAAAGACAGGGTTGGAGGTGAAGCAGCTCCAAGGTCTGAGGTGAGTGTGTGTTCATTACCAATCTGTTAGGTACTTTAGTATGTCTGTGACTAAGTCTCCGATAAAACTAAGAAGGAAGAGGCTGGGTGGTGGTGGCTCACGCCTTTAATCCCAGCACTTGAGAGGCAGAGGCAGGCAGATCTCTGTGAGTTTGAGGCCAGCCTGGTCTACAGAGGGAGTTCCAGGACAGGCTCTAAAGCTACAGAGAAACCCTGTCTCGAAAAACCAAAAAAAAAAAAAAAAAACAAAAACAAAAAAACAAAAAAAACCTAAGAAGGAAGAAAACATTTCTTTTGGCTCACAGTTCCAGAGGGCTCCTTTGTAGTGATGTTTTGCTTGTGATCTAACAGCTAAAACTTGCCTGAAGATCAGAGGGCAGAGCTGGCCACACCAGTTAACCATAAAGGCCAGGCGGTGGTGACACACACCTCTAATCCCAGCACTCGGGAGACAGAGGCAGACGGATCTCTGTGAGTTCAGGGCCAGCCTGGGCTACATGAGATTGAATCAGTCTCAAAGAGAAATAGAACCAGTGGTGGTGGCCCACACCTCTAATCCCAGCACTAGGGAGGTGGAGACGGGAAGTGAATGGCTGGGCAGAGAGAGGAATATAAGGCAGAGGAGACAGGAGCTCAGAATACAGTCTGAGGTTTCATAGAGATGGCATTCAGTTTGAGGATTCATAGGGACAGGATCGCCCCTTTGAACTGAGGATGTCATAGAGGTAAGAACTAGTGTCTGGCTGCTCTGCTTCTCTGATCTTTCAGCTTTCACCCCCTAATATCTGACTCTGGGTTTTTATTATTAAGATCAATTAGAATTTGCACTATATTCTGTCTAGCATGGGAGTGAGGGTTTGGTAGATCAGCTCACATGGTGACAGGAAGTAGACAGGGAGACAGGAAAGAGTTCACTCCAGAAGTCCATCCCCCATCCCACTACCCCCTTCCTCAAACTGAGTCCCATCTCCTAAGTTTGCAGGACCATGGCACCGAGCTGGTATACGTCATCAGATTGGCAGACTCTTAAAGGTTACATTTTAAAGTTTGCATTATCACAGAGATAATTTTAATTCTGTGTCTTAAAAAGGAACTGTGTAACTGATTTATTTTGAATTAATCATCTAACACATCACAGACTTTGTTGACAAACATCAGTGAGTGACGTGTCTCCTCCGATTTGGAGAGGAAAATGCATAGGGAAATACGGATTGCCACTCAGTGTTCACCACTGGAGCCAAGAAAGCCTGCGTCTGGTGCTTGACGTCAGGGACTTCTGTGTGTTTTGTGCCTAAAATAAAGTCTTCGGTTTATTGATTAATTTTGAGGGCTTGTTCCATGTCAGTCTTGGACGGGTGCCAACTGGCTGGTGTTAGAATGAAAGGATATGTTTAAGGAATGCACTGTGAGGCAAGTGGCCCTTTGCCCCTCCAGCCCATGAAATGCCACCCTTCGCCCCTCCGGCGTATAAAATGCCAGGCTGTGTCATGTTGGTTGCTATCTCTTCTCCTGAAGTCAGGCTTGAGGGATTGAGGACTCTGGAATGCTTTTTAAGGACTCTAATCAGATGGCTTCAACAAAAGGCAGGCACGGCGAGTCATCCTTTCAGATGGGCTCATTAGCACGCGCAGCCATGTCCATCCGAGCGCCCAGAGTTCCTGTCCTCATCCAGCGCTGCGCTGCGGATGTAAATGACACAGGAAAGAAGAACAAATGTGAGCACGCTGAACTGTCACCATCAACGTCCTACAAACAACAGCAGAATCACAACAGCGACAAGGTCTGGGCTGGGTTCTGGTGACAGCGACAGAGGAATGCCCCGGAGAAGCACTCCTGCTGTATGCGTAGGATAGTTGGCCCAGAGTGAGGGCTTTCGGATGTGTGGCTGTGAGCAAAGTGCTTGCCCTTTCCATGCTTCCTTCTCTTCCTCTTCTTCGTCAGCCTCACACTTCTGCCGTGAAGGCCAACTGAAGTCTCGTCACACTCAAAATGTTACGACAGAAAGTTGTTTGGGTCCGGGGAGATTCTCCGGTGGGCAAAGGGCTTACTGTGCAAACTGTGAGGGTCTGAGTTCAGATTCCTGGCACGCGTGTAAAAAGCTGGGTGTGATGGCATGTGACTGTAATGGCAGTGGCAGGGAGGCAGAGACAGGAGGATCTCTGGGTCTTGCTGGCCAGCAAGCCTAGCCTAATTGGCCAACTCCTGGGACAGTGAGAGACTTTGCCTTTGAAAATAAGGTAGACAATGCTTGAGGAGGACCAAACCCTGAAGTTGGTCTCTGGCTCCCTCTCTCTCTCTCTCTCTCTCTCTCTCTCTCTCTCTCTCTCTCTCTCATACACACACACACACACACACACACCATTTTATCAACACCACCACCATCACTATTGTCTTGGTTAGTTACGGGGACTGAGGAAATGGTTTTGTGGCAAACTCTGAAGGAAGACAGCAGCAGTTAGTCAACAGTGGAAGGGACACACATTCTAGGCCAAAGGAACAGTATGTGCCAAAGCCTTGTGGTAGGAAGGATTGTGGTGGATTTGGGGAGCTAAACAAAGCCAGTATGGCCTTAGCAGAGCAATCGAGGAGGGATCTGACGAGAAGGAAGACTAGAGAGACAGACTGGATCTTCAGCAGGTAGGTCCTCTGTTTTGTTTTCATGCCATGAGCAGGAATTGGTAACAAAAGGTTTTAAGCAGGGTGGGGAGGACATCTGATTAGCAGTTTGGAAGGATCCTCTAGTAGCTTTAGCAGCTGATGGTGCTGAGGTAAAAGTGGAGAGGAGAGAAAATGGTGAAGAAGCTAAGAGGCGGGTCCCCCTGGAGTTGGGTGGGGAGTTGTGAGCTGGCCGACGCACGGGGAGAGTTTTGGCGGCTTTCCAGTTGCTGCGGTAATCTGACCTGAAGAGTGAAAGTCTATTCTAGCTCGTGGTCCCAGACCACACTCCGTGGGAGGAGCTTGAGGGATCCATCACTTCACACCCACAAGAAGCCGAGCAGCAAAGAATAGCCCGTGCCTACAGCGGCTTAGCTTCCTCTCTCCACGTACACAGCCCAGGATTCCAGCCGGGGAATGGCGACACCCATAGTGGGCAGATCTTCCTGCCTCAGTGACCAAGATCAAGATAATCCCCCACAGGTGTGCCCAGAGGCCTACTTCCGAGGTGAGTCTAGATTCTGTCAAGTTGACACCATTAACTGTGACAGTGAGGGGAAGGGAGGAGGCCAGGATGATGCCTTTCTGTTAGTTTGCTTAGCCGCTAGGTAGACTGTGGCTCCCTGGTGCAAGGATGGCAAAGGATGGGACTGCATCACTGCTCTGAGCTTCGGTTTCCTTGCTGGTCCTCCAGCCCGTGTGAGCACACTTGGAAGAGCAGTCAGCACATGGCTCATTCCTCTAAGTTTCACTGTGACAGCTGCGCCTCTGCTGCTGAGGGCGTCGCAGAGCCGAAGGCAGTCTTTCCACGCGTGCATCCCTGAGTCTCATTTTTTGTAAGCACTCTTTATTTTATGTTTACTTTTTCTACAAATAAGCTGTTGGGGACCTAGCCAGTTTGACTGTTGGACTGATGGCTGTCCTATCTTTCACTTGTACCTGGCTGCCTTGAGCAAGAAGCTGTCACCAATCTAGCCATTCCCCATTTGATGACCGAGTAGACTGTGATGCTTTGAATGCTTAATGGACACTCTGAGAAGCCACCTCCTTGGTACCCAGTGGGACCCCAGTGGGACTGCAGCCTCAGCTGCTGGTGAAGTCATAGCAGCGGCTTCAGGAGACTTTACTCCAGTCATGACAGTTCTAGGCCACTCCCACTGGCTTTGAAAAACTCTACTCTAGGCGAGTCTAGCCTGGAGATCTAGCGAACACTCTCCCTGCAGCTGCTCTCACTGAAGACAAGAAGGGGAGCACCTTCCAATTGACTTCATCAAAGACTTGTGATGGATTCATTTCCGGGTGCCTTAGTTTCTCCTTTTCTGATGTGGTGGAACACCCAACAAGAGCAGCTTCAAGGAGAAAGGATTTGTTTTGGCTCGCAGCTCCAGAGGGGCACAGCGGAGGGCATGGCAGTGGGAGCATGAGGCTGGCCCATCGTGTCACGTCAGCAATCCAGGAGTAGGGAGAGAACAGGAAATGGAACCAGGATGCAAGACTTCAAAGCTGGCCTATGAGTGACATACTTCCTCTGGCAAGGCTCTGCTTTCTAATTTTTTTAAAAAAAGATTTATTTTACTTTTAATTATGTGCAAATGTGTGTGTGGGAGGTGTGTGTGTGTATCCTCATGTGAGTGCAGGCACCTGGCAGAAGCTGGAAGTGGGCATCGGATTCCCTGGAGCTGGAGTCACAGGCAGCTGTGAGCAGTCCAGCATGAGTGCTGGGAACCAAACTAGGTTCCTCTGCAAGAGCAGTGGCTGCTCTTACCTCTTCTGAAACAGAGCCACAGCTGGGGACTGGATGTTCAAGTGTGGGAGCCTCCGAGGGATTGTTCACCTTTAAACCACAATGCCAAGGACTGTGATAAATACACGTGGAAGTCTTGGGATGGGCAGAACCAGCTGTGCACATGTGGGCTGTGATTGGTGGGATTAGAACCTATGCCCGAGCACACCACACTCCTCTTCTGGCTATAGAGGCAGACTGTTTGGGGGATAGTCTGGAAATTTCTTTCCTGTAACATTAGGTCCAACACAGGCTTCTCCTTAGTAGTTTCTATTTGGTTAGTGTTATCAACTTGAAGAACCTAAAATCATTGGGAGATGAACTGGTACACCTGTGAGGGGTTATTTAGAATGGCCTCTGGGTACACCTGTGAGAGATTAGCTAGAATAGCCTCTGGGTACACCTGTAAAGGTTATTTGGATTAAGGTTACATACTTAGAATATCTGCGAGGGATTATTTTCATTACATTAATTGCTGTAGGAATCTTAATTGTGGGTGGGACCACTCCCTGGACAGAGGTCCCTGGGCTATACAAAGTGGAGCAAACAAGCTGAGCCACACACTCTTCTTTCTGCTTCCTGACGGTGGACACAATAAGGTCAGGTGTCTAGAGCTCCCTGTGTGCCTTCCTCACCATGATGGACTGTGACCTCAAGCCCTGAGCCAGAACAAGCCCCTGTCTCCCTTAAGTCTCTTTCATCAGAGTATTTTATCACAGAGTATTAACAAAGACAGTCTCTGCCTACTATGGCCTGTGTCTAGGGAGAACAGGCTTGGCTAGTCACATAAAGAACAGCTGCTGGGTGGCCCAAGTGGAGAGCAGGTGGTTAAATGTCCCAGAGAGCCACCAGAGCAATATTCCAAAAGACACCTAATTATCTTAGTTACTTTTCCATTGCTATGATAAAACACCATGATCAAGGGAACACATAGAAGAAAGCATTGAATTTTGGGCTTGCAGTTTCAGAGGGTTGGGTACCAAGACCAACATAGGAAAGATGGCAGCGGGCAGGCATGGTGCTGAAGCTGGAGCTAAGAACTCACGTCTTGATCTACAAGCCTGAAGCAGAGAGAGCTAACCAGGAATGCTGTGAGTCTTTCAAACTTCAAAACCCACTGACACAGCTCCTTCTACAGGGCCATGTGGATGTATTAGGTCGGCACAAATAAATAACCAAGCCAGTTCAATAGGAATGGGTATTTTTAATGAATGAAAAGGGGGGAAACTCACGCTACTCACGCAGAAGTCCTATCCGTCTGGCGGACACTGCATGGAGAGAGAGCACACCTGTGTTCTCTTGATTTTCTACCTGGGGTCCAAGTGGCCACACCCCAACTTGATGTGATTGGTTAATGGCTTTTTCCCCATCATCTCCCCTTTTGGTCTAAACAAGATCAATCCAAACCCAACACAGCTATGTACAATAGGAACAGACACCAAATACAAAATTACAAACAATAAACAATATTAAGCAAGGAACGCATAACAAAAGTTTTAATAAACATTCTATTTTAAGGAGTCTAACTATTGTATTGAAATTAAGCTTGGCTAAATTGTGAGGAAGGTAACTACAATTATTTAATTTTTAACTCCATCAAAGATCTAAGAAGGGAAACAATATTACTTGAGTGGACAGGAAGTGTAATTGGGAAACTTTCAAAATGTGCAACAAATGACAGAGACAACTGACTACCTGGGCATTCACCCAAAGTCTCATTTATAATGTTGAAGCAACCAACTTAGGCTAAGGCCTAAAGTAACTGACATACCATTTTTAAAGGCAAGAAACTTTTTAAAACTATCTTACCCTGTCTTGGCAGGATATGACAGTTTTGTTTTATCCATTTACAGATACTCTGTATCTCTGTTAGTGGTTGAGGTATGGGCATTTCTTTGCTCAAAGGCCAGTTTTGTCAAGAAGAAAGGCTCCGGGTGGAGTGTCTCTGGTGCTCAACATTCTCTCGGGAATAGATTGGTGTTGCCAGGAGCAATTGTGTCTCATTGTCACGAAACTACAAAACTCTAAATTAGATTAAAGGCCATTTTTTTACAGTTCCTTGAAGAGGTTGAAGATTATCTGTCTATACTGAATATAATCTCTATGTATCTAAAAACCTGATTAGTCTAATTATAAATATAACAAACATAGATGACTATTGATCTATAATTCTCAATACCTATCTAACTTAAAGACTGAGACAATAAACAACTGTGCAATAAATGAGGACAATGACTTTTAAATATAAACAATGTATAAGTATCTTAATCAGAGGTAGTAATGTACATTGCAGTATGGTAAATATATATATATATCAATACATAAACAATGTTTTAAACAGAGGTAGAAGCATACATGCAAAAAATATTCAATATAATTTAACTTTTTTTCAATATACAAAAATCTATACCAATATAATTGTCTAAAAACAATAACTCATAAATACAATCTTTTATCCCATCATCCAAGTATCCCTCTTTTTTTTTTCTAATCCTTCCCAAACACCCATGTGGGCCATTCTCTCTCAAACCAGCATGGCAGCCCTTAGGTCTACACTAGGAGACAGCTGAAGAATCCCAGACAAAGAAGCCAGGACAATGGCAGAATGACGATTGCAAGCCTTAGTCACTAGGAGAGTCTAAAGAGCCAATGCGGTCTAAAACATTGTGGTTCCTGAAGTCAACACTCCCAACCCTAACTCTTTGAAGCCCTAAGTGGAGTTGCCTGGTGTTGGCGCTCTCAGCCCAGGAGAATAAATCTCTACCTGAGCACCCTCGGCAGAAAGCCCCGCTGGGAACACTGGAGCCACCAGTCTCTAGTTCTCAAGGCTTAGAGCTGGAAGCACCTGGGTCTGGAAGCTCAGCTTGTTCATGTCTGGAACTCAGGGCCATCAACATTAAGGAATTGCCTACCAGCGTTTCCTATCTGGGCAGAATGGAGAGAACCTCCAGCTAGTCATCTGTGATGACACACAGAAACTCTAGCTCGGACAATCTCTAGGACAGAGCTCGCTATTTACTGAAACCAGATGCTAACCACATGCAGAACTTTACAATTTCAGTAGCTCTATTAAAAACACACAAGGAAATGTGCAATGAATTTTAGCACCACGTTCTATTTATTGCAACACATTTAAAATAGCCTCGTTTCAGCACGCAATCCAAGTAGAAATTTATTAATGAGATCTTTTTGGCTCTTTGTATTTTGGTAGTGTCTCAGAAATCGCCTGTGTATTTTATCTGGATGCTTCCCACAGTTCAAGTGTTTAAACATGAGTGGTCATCATATTTGACAGCACAGCTGGGGAATGTGTGGTCTGAATCTGGATTTAACAGGGAATGAAGACCCAGTGATATGATCTGGGGATTGCACCTGGTTGACAATGGCTGACCTCTCCCCCTTCACTGAGGTGTGTGAGGTATATGGGTCCTTGCTATCTGCAGAGTGGCCCCAGCTAGTCTCCTATCTAAGGTCCTGCTCAGTCCCTCAGGCAGAGATGGCTGCACAGCTTCTAACCTGCTCTCAGAGTGTCTGTAAGCATCACCAGGCTCACAGCAGGGAGTGCTGGCAACCTATCCTTTCCCTTCCATCCCACATCATTGGCTGAAACCACTCAGAAGCCGGGACAGGCTGAGATGGGGGTAACATTCCATGTCCCTAGGGAGTACAGGAGAGGCGGACATGGTAATGGGGTCGGTGAATTCATTCTTCCTGATTCTGGCGTCAGTTGTTGAGGTCAGAGTTTGCTGGCAGTGGGCAGATGACTCAGATCCCACCCCGCCTCAGCTGGGACAGCTTCCTGCTAATCAGCGGCCACCATCTTCTCTTCAAGGCTAATGATGAGGTAATGTGTCTGCTAGGAAAATGGGTCAGAGGCCCATTAACTCGTGCTCACCTGTGCCTGAAAGCCTGCTTCCCCGGATGGGTTCCAGAATAGGGAGGAGCCGGTGGATGGGACCCTTTGAGAAATGGAGTGGAAGACCCAGCAGTACAACTCTGAGAGTCTGGGGTTTGGGGACAAAACCTGAGTGTCCCCCAACTTCCTAGAGCCCCATCTCTTGCTTTGTTGTCAGGCCCTTGCATAGGCGACCAGATGTTGGCTGTATGGCTGTTGGTACATTAGATATGACTTCATTCAATCTTCTCAGCATGGTGGAGGCTATGCTGTGACTGACCCATTTTACAGATAAGGACACCTAGTCTCAGCAAGGACAAGGAGCCCATCAGAGGGCTTCTATCTAACATTTGTGCCTTGCAGGCTGCACAGCCCTTTTGTAAAGATGGTTGTCACTACCCTCCACCCAGCTTTTATCTGCACATGTAAGGAGTCATATTGAGGGGTTAGAGGGTAAGGTCATTTAGAATGTCATACATGTTGCTGCCCAGTCACCTTTCTGATGGCAGCAAACCCCTTTCCCTCCTCATAGACAGACACACAGCTGTGGTCCAGTAGGCAGGAGGGTTAGGGGTACTTAGGATGAGCTGAGGTGTTCTGTTCTGCACCCAAAAATTCTGGGCTGAAGACGTACACAGAAACAGAACACCTGAGTGACAGAGGAGGGAACATTCTTTCTCACACAACCCGACTTTGTTCTCATTCTGTCCCCTGGCCTCACGGCATCTCTAGACAGGAGAGGACATTTGGGTAAGACCAACCAGTGTCCCCATAAGTTGTTCACCTTGACCCAGGCCTGTAACATCATACCCGTTTTACGGATAGGGGAACTAAGACTCAGGGTTGTGCCGGGGTCACCTGAAACTCTCCAGAGGTGGACAGAGATCTAGAGGTCCATGATCTCTTAGGTCTCCCGAGGGTTGCAATGCAGGCAGGCTATGGACTCGCAGGAAAGCAACCTGGCCAGTGAGCTTCAGGTCTCTGGGATGCTGCTAACTGACTCCCTGGCTCCCAGCCCATCAGGCCAGTGATAGCATCTGTGAAATGTACATTGGTCAGAGGTTGCCAAAGCAAATGCCCACAAGGGATCCAGGAAGCAAAATATAGACATGGCCTAATCCTAGAGATGACATATTATGAGAGGCAAGGCCTGGACCTTAGAGAGAGGATACCCCAGCTAAAGATCAACTCGTTCCAGGTGTTGTAGATGGAAGTTTCTGTCCTGCCCAGTCCCATAGTCATTCGGTCCCAATTAAACACACAGAGGCTTATATTAATTATAAACTGTTTGGTCTATTGTTCAGGCTTATCACTAACTAGCTCTTGCAACTTAAATTAACCCATAACTCTTATATATGTTTAGCCATGTGGCTTGGTACCTTTTTCAGTGAGGCATTCTCATCTTGCTTCCTCTGCATCTGGCTTGCAACTGACTCTCTGCCTTTCCTATTCCAGAATTCTTTTATAGCCCCACCTATACTTCCTGCATGGCGACTGGCCAATCAGTGTTTTATTAAACCAATTCGAGTGACAAATCTTTACAGTGCACAAGAGCACCATCCCACAGCAAGGTGCAGTAGTTACGTACGGTGTCACTGTGAGCACAACCCCTACAGATAACTTAAGGGAGGAAATGTCTATTTGGCTCATGTTTTCAGAGGGTTCCATCCACTGTGACAGAGAGAGTGTGGTGGCGAAGCTTACTTCATGGCAGCAGGAGTGTTTGCAGGAGCGGGAGGGAGGGAGAAAGGAGAGGAGGGGTGTGGGAAGAGGGAAAAGAAAGAAAAGAGAAGAGAGATCCAAAGTAAGATATAGAAAGGTGCACACATGGACACATATACACAGAGACAGAGAGTGAGAGACAGACAGAGAGACAGCGGGGGTTGAGTATCACCCTCCGAGAGCGACCCCTACTGTTCTCCTTGCACCAACCAAGGCCCTGTCTTCTAAAGCCTCCCCAGTCGTCCCCCCCCCAGCTAGTGCCTCCAGAAGCGTTCCAAACAGGAGCATTCAGGGAACGTCTCAGATCCAAACCAGAGCTGAGTCCCAGGAGCAGTAGCAGCATTGCCTGTGGTTCTCAGGAGAAGGCAGGCATTCCGATTTTCATGTAGAAGGTGTCAGACGGTAAAATGTTGGGGTGAGGAGCTTTTAGGCCTCCTGGGGCCTTTGATCTTTTGCAGTCTTCAAGGTCAAAGATTCCTGTCTGAGCTCAGGACTTCTCTAAGAAAAATCTGTTGAATTATTTTTCTTTTCTTTTTTTTAAATAATTTATTATGATTTATTTAACTTTATTTTATGTGCATTGGTGTGAAGTTGTCAGATCCCCTGGAACAGGAGTTACAGACAGTTGTGAGCTGCCATGTGGGTGCTGGGAATTGAACCTGGGTCCTCTGGAAGAGCAGTCAGTGCTCTTAACCGCTAAGCCATCTCTCCAGCCTTATTTTTCTTTTCTTTATTATAATCTGTAGTGTTGGTGAGGTGTGTGTGTGTGTGTGAGTGTGGAAATGTAGCAGCAAGTGTGTGGAGGTCACAGGATGACTTTTGGGAGTCCATCTCTCCTTCCACTTTGTTTGGTGCAGGCTTACCTGGTGACAAACACCCATACACATAAAAGAAACAAATAAAAGTTTAAAAAAACCTGGGCTGAGTGACTTGTACCTGTAGTCCTGTAATCCAATGCTGGGAAGGTAGAGACAAGGATTCCAGGGCATGCTGGTGATCAGCCTAGCAAACCAGTGAGCTCCAGGTTTAGTGAGAGACTCTGTTCCAAAAGATAAAGTAAGAGTGATTGAGGAAGATGAGAAAGGTCATTACTTTAGGTTTACACACACACACACACACACACACACACACACACACACAAGCACACCACACAGATATTAAAAACAGACTGAGTAATTGATCTTCTTGCCTATTAACATAGTAGGCAACAGGCTAGTAACAGATCTGATTCATCTCAGAATCCTGAGGCAGGGATGAGTGTGCACAATCTGAGTACTAGCAGTGACTGTTCTGGACTGTGAAAATATCTAGCTTCTTGCAGCGATGAAATCAAGGCCATTGCTAGTGGGACCACTGTTGACATCCACAGGAATGGGTGTGATCTGCAGTTAGACATTAGTGAAGGGACGGTGGTATTCCCTTTCTTCCTTCAAGTTCACCAGTCTCTCCTGGAAGCTCCCTTGCATTGGATGAAGTTAGGGGTGAGCCAGGATGTGGGTGGGCCCTGGGATTTTGAAGCATAGAGAGGTAGGTGCTGGTGACCTGTGTATCCTCTATGATTAGAACAGGGGGCTTTGGTAGCTGATTCTTAACCCAGGCCTTGGCCAGAGAAAATGAAAACTGCCGGGTGGTGGTGGCGCACGCCTTTAATCCCAGCACTCGGGAGGCAGAGGCAGGCGGATCTCTGTGAGTTTGAGGCTAGCCTGGTCTACAAGAGCTAGCTCCAGGACAGGCTCCAAAGCTACAGAGAAACACTGTCTTGAAAAACCAAAAGAGAGAGAGAGAGAGAGAGAGAGAGAGAGTGAGAGAAAGAAAACGAAAACTGTGAGGACTGTCTTCTCTTCTTCACCACACTGGTGAGTCACAAAACGTCCTTTCTCAGGGAGACTAAATATAAACAATCAGGGATCATCTTGGGAACGAGATGCCTGTTTGCTTTTTAAAATTGCAGGCAAAGCGCTGAGGCCCATAACAGCAATTAATAATAATTTTGGTCAATTTCTCACAGGATGAAACTACAGCTCAGTATTAAAGACCTATCTTTTCCTTGTTTCCTGTGTTTGGGTGACATCATGTCGTTGTTTATTTCACCGCGAGTCCTAGGAATTTGTATGACTTTATCCTCTAGGATCTACAAGCAATATATGCTTAATGTAAAAATGGCAAAATTTCCAGAAAGAATTGTCAGTAAGGAAAGAGGACACAGACTGCTAACTCTGCTGTTCCCAAGCATGTGCTGACTTGTGTGACCACCCACATGCCTAGCAGGCATGAATGAGGTCCTGGGTTCAGTCCCCAGTACTATATAACCAGGTGTGGTGGTGCATGTGGATCCCAGGAGAATCCAGTGTTCAAGGTCATTGTCACTATACAGTGAGTTCAAGGACAGTTTGGAACACTGGAGACCCTGTCTCAAAAATCATTCTACAGCTTGCACCTTGCGCATAAGATGGCAAAAATATTGTGCGTCTGTCTGCATCTTCTGCAACTAAAATGTGCGTTTCAGGAGGCACTGTGCTGTGCTACATTAATCTTCATGCACCTAGTACCTTGCAATAATTTATATGTGATCAAATATTGCTGACCAAATAAATGCATATGTGAATTTGTTTTTCAAAAATATATCATAGGCACCCGTGTAACCTTCTGAACAATGCACCATTGTTTCTAGGTGGCTGAGAACCCAGGCACAGGATTGTGACAAGATTTTCCAGTGGGCATTTGGTTGTTTCCAATGTTTCTATCTCATTTTTGTTTTAGGGCAATCAGCTTAAATTTTCTTTGTCTGACCCTTTTTTTAAACCCAGAATAAGATGTATTTTGAATGGAAATTGTTATGTTGTCCTTTATATCAAATTTAACTTCCCAGCAAAAAGATCTCAGTTCTTTCACTAACATTGATTATTTTATTCATTTATTTGGCAGATTTAAACACACTTCAGTCAACAAAAAAATCAAATCCATTTGAAATATGTCAAAGGTGCTTCTTTCTACCAACAATTCTGACAAGCTGTATCCCTTTTGGGATATTTTATTATTTTATTTATTTGTATGTGTTGTGTGTTTTGGGGGGCTAGTGTATGCATGTAAACATGCAGGTGTACCTTTCCATGTGTATGTCTGTAAACATGTGCTTACACTCTCCCACATATATGCATGTGAATGTGTGGGTATATCTTCTCATGTGTACACGTGTGAACGTGCAGGTGCAGCCTCCATATCTACACATGTGAACATGCAGGTACACCCTCCCATGTAAATACAGAGGCCGGAACAGGACGTCAGGTGTTTCTCTATACCCCTCTCTGCCTTCGTACCTTGAAGCAGCTCTCTTGCTGAACTGAAAGCTTGCCCTTTCGGGTAGGCTGGCAGGCTAGTGCACTCTGGGATCTGCCTGTCTCTGCTCTCTGTGCTACTGGGTGATCCTCAGTGCTGGAGTTATAGGTTTGTGCAGTCACACAGGGCTTTTTTTTTTTTAAATGGGGATTTGAACTCAGAGTCTTAAGCTTGCAGATTAAGCGTTTTTCTCAACTGAATCATCTCTCTAGCATTTTGGGTGATATTTTAAAAGATAATGTACCATAAAATAATTTCAATCTTACAGAAAAGTTTCCAGAACAACAAAAAGAACTTCCATATACCCCATATTTCCAGTTGTTAACCTTCATCATATTCATCCCTCTGCCCCATCCATTATTCTTTTTCTGAATCTTTCGAGGGCAAACTGCAGACATAAGACCCCACCCCCACCAGCGCTACACACTGCTGTGCGCATTTCCTCAAACCAAGCCCGTTCTCTACAGAACCACACCACCCACCAAAGCAGATCAGCATCCACACAAACACCACACAGAGGTCAGGCACTGTCCAACTGTCCCAACTGTGCATCTTCTCCCTTCAAGTACAGAACTGTCCTCAATGACACACATGGTGTGACTTGCACTTTCTCACATCCGGGCATTTTCTCCATTCGGCCTGTCTTGTCAATCTTCCACTGCCCTGACGGTATGAGTCTCCCATTCTCAAGCATGGCCCTCAGCCCAGGTCTCTCCGATGTTTCCTTCCACCCAGATTCAGGCTGTGCTTCCTGGACGCAAGGACTATGGGTCCTGTGAGCTCCTTCAGGCTTTATCTCAGGAGGCACGGGATGGTGGCCCACCTTGCTTGGAGGTGATGCACAGGTGTCTGCCTGGCTTCCCCACCTTAGACTTTCTGTTTCCCTTTGATTATTGACACATCCGTGGCAGGCAGGTGCTCACATTGATGATGCTGACATTCTGTTCTAGTTAAGCCTCCTCTGGCCAATGGGCCATTTTTGAGATTGTTGCCAAATGCTAGACTCCTTGTTTCTGTCATTCCTTCTGTCTGTTGTTTACTAGTCTACTCACAGCAAAGCTTTTCCTGGGAGTGTGTGTGTGCGTGCGTGTGTGCATGCTTGTGTGTGTGTGTGTGTGTGTGTGTGTGTACACACATGTATGTATTTTTGTCAGTGGGGGTTCATGTATACCTGCTTTCTAATCCATTCTCCTCATTATCTGTTTTATGTTCACATGTCCCAGATTTGACCCTTCCAGAACACAGTGGTCCCTGTGTCCTGACAGGACTTTGTCATTCATCAGATATTTTCCAGGGTCATTATCTCATCTTGTGTTTTCTGCTTGGCCTTGGAATCAGCCATTCCTTTGAGGAAACTTAGTTTATTTTCACAATATTTAAAACTGAGGTCTGGGCACCCAGTCTGCTTGTCGGACCTGAGGGGTTAGGGCATCTAGGCTTTTGTGTGCTCACAGACATGTTCTTATACATATTCATCCATACATTACCTCTGTGTTGATTCACACATTTATATTACAGAACTCTGGTTCATGCCGGTGTCTCTTATACTGATCCAGAAGTTCAAATTATTAATTATTTAACCTTCTTATTAGGTCCACAGGCCTGCAAGTATGAATAGTTTACTTTTTGAATATTCCGTTTAGCATTTTTGGATGATGGTAGATTGCTGGGAACTAAAGCTGCAGCAAATAAACCTCAGATGAGGAGAAATTTTGTGAGGTGAATTTGTTTCTTTATTGTTTTGGAGATACAGTCTCACTCTGTGGCTCAGGTTGTCATTGAACTTGTGGCAGTCCTCCTGCCTCAGCATCCTAAGTGCTGAGATTACAAAAGTGGGACACCACACTCCGCTGAAATTCTTTAACAGTTGGTGGCAAATTTGAGGATCTTTTCCTGTTAGCTCTTGTTCTAGTGGTCTAGTCCCTTATTTCAGTCACCGTTTTCTGAGTAGTTGAACTATTTTCTTACTGTTTGAAGACACACTTTGTACAAAAGAGGTTTTGAATCTTGGTCGTATGCTATCATTTGTCTTTGATTTCGATTATAGTATTTATTACTATGTTAGTGTCTGCTTAGCATGGCCAAGGCCCTGAGTTTAACATCCTGCAATGCCTCCCAAAACCCATTTGATAAAATAAAGCCTTTTTGGAGTTTTATAATTCCAGCTTTTAGTAAACTTATTTTTATTTTATGTGTATGAGTGTTTTGTCTGCATGTATGTCTGTGTACCACATGTGTGCCTGCCCCCTATAGAGGTCAAAAGAGGGAGTCAGCTCCCCTAGAACTGGAGTTATAGATGGTTTGGAGCTGCTCTCTGAGTCCTGGGACTTGAACCTGGGTCCTCTGGAAGAGCTCTCTATGTCTCTAACTACAGATCCATTTCTATAACTCCATTTCAGGTAATTTAGAAAAAGAAGAACCTCTCAGAATAATTTGCTCATTTGATTTCATATTTCAGAAGTGATTGTAATGAATATTTAGGGTACATTTGTGAGTCGCGCCTTCCTGGGCATTGTCTCATTTAATTCTCTGACAGCTCACTGAAGCAGGTGTTACTGTGCCATTTGCTCATGGTTGTCACCCTTCTGTGGAGGGTGAGATGCTGTGGACCAGATACGTTGATGCTGAATTCTGTATCCTTCCCACTTCTCCACACTCCCTTTCCACAAATGAAATAACAACCTCCTTGTATGCTGGAGAGTGTATTTGTCAAGGAAATTGGATTCTACAAGACACTTCTTGCCATACCTACTCTACCTAAGGGCATAGTTAATTGAACTTAATTGTAACAACTATCCAGAGTCTTTAAATTTTATGATTATTTTTTCTCATCTCACTGTTAAAGAACTGCAAAAAAAAAAAAAGCCTCAACAGCAGTCAGAGCAGGTGCTACTAAAAATGTAATTATGAACAAACAGAGTTCCCTCCCTTTCCTGCTGAAAATGGAAAAAAAAATCTACCTCCTCATGGTTTGGGTTTTCACCCTTTTCCTTTCCCACTGTGGGGCAGATATGCAGAGGAAATAATGCAATGATTCCAGCTCAGCTATGTGACCAATAGCAAGTTGACCAGCTTCTCTGGGTTCACCTTCCTTGGCAAGGAATGAAAAGAATAGAGTTATATACTTTTCTTGCCTTCCAGCTTTCATGCTCAGGAAATCAAGATCTGGGAACAGATCCCAGACGGTAGCTCAAGCCTGGGTTTTGCTCTATCATTAGGTGGCACTGGGCAAGTTACTTCCTTTCTCAGTTTGTCCAAATAACTTTGCTTAGTAAACTTATGCTTTATTCCTATGCTGGGACCTTTGCGAAGGCAGCTGGAATGCCAGGCTGGGCCTTCCACGGTGGAACTTTGGAGAAAGGTTAGGTTTGTAGAAATCGTTTTATTGTCAGTAGTTTTCTGCGCTATCCCTTCCCATACAGCTTCTAAGAGATTCCCAGTGCACATTGTTAGAAACAGAAATGTTTGCCTTTTAGCATCCTTTAGGCTTGATAGAAAATAGGAATCACATGCATAAACAACATATCTCATTTAATGTAAGGTATTAGGTAATTTTAGTGCAATTTAGTGATACTCATTATTATGAATATCAACATGACCCAGTGGTGTTGTAAGGACACTGAGTGGTGGGATGGCCATCAGTCCCTTTGCTGATGATCCCCAGAATATTTGCCCTCCGTGACACCCCTGCCGTAGTTCTCGTGTCCACTGTCCTTGCTTTTCTTTCACCGAGGGCCCATACAAGACTCTGAGAAAAGTCTAAAGCACAATGAGACTCATTTTCAGAGAGTGTCCTAATTTGCTTTCTGTTGCTGTGATACAAGCCATGACCAAAAGCAGCTCATGGATAAAGGGTTTATTTCACATTACACTTCTAGGTGACACTCCATTACTGAGGGAAGTCAGAGCTAAGGATTGAGGAGGGGAAAAAAGCAGAAATCACAAAGGAGCACAACACAGCTTCTCTCTTTCTCTCTCTCTCTCTCTTGGTTTTTTGAGACAGGGTTTCTCTGTGTAGCCCTGGCTGTTCTGGAACTCACTCTGAAGACCAGGCTGACCTCCAACCCACAGAGATCCACCTGCTTTTGCCTCCCAAGTGCTGGGATTAAAGGTGTGCGCCACCACAGCCCGGGTCTTTCAACTTTCTTATACATTCCAGACAAACCTGCCTAGAGATGGTACTCCTCACAGTGAGCTGGACTCTCTTCCATCAATTAGCAGTCAGGATGAGCCCCACAGACCAATCTGACCTAAGCAATTCTTCCCTTGAGATTTCTTCTACCCAAGTGACTCTTAGCTGTGTCAAGTTGACAACAAAAACGAAGCAGGAAAATGCATCCCTTTGTCAACTTGACAGACAAACACATCACCATTAAATCTTAGCCTTTCCTTTCTTGTTTGTCCCCAAGATATTATGTTAATATCATACTATAAAATATAGTACAACTTTTAAAGTCCCCTACTCTTTAAAAATTTCAACATCTAAAAGCTTTTTATATCTTTAAAAGTCCAGCTCCTTCAACTGTGAGCTAATGTCAAAGCGAAAACAAACTATGGACTTCTTACTCCAAAAGGGAAGAACCAGGGCATCGGAGCAATCATATTAAAGCAACCCCCCCCCAATCTAGCAGTATAAAAAGCTCCATGTTTGACCTCTGGGGCTCACTCTTCTTACTCCAAAGGCATAGACATTTCCACTTCTCCAGATCTACCAGCCACACACAGTACGTCCCGTAGGCTCAGGCTGCTTTCAGCCCACACCCACTGCTGCCCTTGGTGGACATAACAGGGTCCTGGTATCTCCAGATAACCCGAGATCTCTACTGGAAATGAGGCCGCACCTTCACTATTGGCCTCTCCTGGCCTCTCTGCAGGGACTCCAACCCTGGCACATGATGCCAAGCCTCAGCTTCCCGCCGTGCGGGGTTCATGCACTGAAACAAGTGCCACATAGAAGATGCCCACACGTTATCAAGTTCAGCTGCCAGCTTGAGATGCGACTTTGTCCGACTCCTGGACCACAGTGTCTGCGTGCTAAGAAACTACTTCCCAGACTATTTCACTTCACCGATGCTGCTCTCTTTTTAATCATAGCCGGTTCTTTAGCCCCGTGTCTGTTGCTCTAGTGGTACATGGGTTTCGGTTTTTGTGGTTCTTAACCCAAATGCCACACAAATGACCCTGATGGAGTCTTTGCTTCCCCTGAAACTTCACATGCCAAGCTTCCATTTTCTGGGTTTCTCTCAGTATTTTATTGATGTGGGATTCCCCTCTGTATGCTGTGAATATGTTTTATTACCATTGGTTAATAAAGAAGCTTTTTCAGCCCATGGCAAGGCAGAATAGAGCCAGGCTGGAAGAGATACATAGAGAGAGTAGGCAGAGTCAAGGAGACGTCATGTAGCTGCCAAAGGACTAACATGCCAGCACCGGTAAGGCACAGCCTAGTGGCAACACACAGATTGATAGAAATGGGTTAATTTAAGATGTAACAGTTAGTTAATAAGAAGCCTGGGCTAATAGACCAAGCAGTGTTGTAATTACTGTAGTTTCTGTGTGATTATTCGGGCCTGAGCAGCTGGGAAATGAATGAGCTGTCTCCATTTACAGTTTATCTTCAAGCTCCTGCTGGAACAGTCCACGGAGTGCTGAGCACCCAACTGCTTTCTCAGCCCCAAATCCCAAAGACTTTCATGGTCTTCCCACCAAAACAACGTGGCCAGGCGCATCACAGCAGGGACCACACTGCTGGTTCCAGTTTCTCTTCTCCTTTGCTTACAGTCACTGTCATAAACACCACAACTAAAAGTAAAAGGTGTTTCCTTCAGCTTGTGCGTCCAGGGCACAGGATACCACCGAGGAATGTCAGAGAGTGAGCCGGTAAGCCGTGTTCCTTCACGGTTTCGGCTTTACTTCCTGCTTCAGCTCTTGCCACGGTTTCTCTCAGTGATGGACAGTGCCCCAGAAGCGTGGGCTGAAATAACCCTTTCCTTCCCCAAGCTGCTTTGGATTGTCATGTTTATTGCGGCAACAGAAAGCAGGTAGTAACTCTTCAGCATTGACTTCTTTTCCCATGATGTTCCCTGTCTCCACAATGTCACCCAGGACACCCACACACCACAAATTCTGATTTACCCATCTTCCTCAGCTTCTTTATTCAATCTTGCATGCCTATATACCTGCAACCTATTGTCACACATGAACATACAAACACAGTCAACTAGACTATGATTTGTGTCAGTTCAATGAACCTTAACCAAATCCACATTCATACATGACCACCACATTCATATATACATGACCAGTACATTCATACAAGGACCATCACATTCATACATGGCCACCACACTCACAAGGACCACCACATTCATACATACATGACCACCACATTCATACAAGGACCACCACATTCATACATGACCACCACATTCATACAAGGACCACCACATTCATACATGACCACCACAGTCATACATGACCACCACAGTCATACATGACCACCACATTCATACATGACCACTACATTCATACATGACCACCATAGTCATACATGACCACCACATTCATATATACATGACCACCACAGTCATACATGACCACCACAGTCATACAAGGACCACTACATTCATACAAGGACCACCACATTCTTACATGACCACCACAGTCATACATGACCACCACAGTCATACATGACCACCATAGTCATACATGACCACCACATTCATATATACAGGACCACCACATTCATACATGACCACCACATTCATACATGACCACCACAGTCAATGCAAAGAAGCATTTCCTGGTGCTTCTCCCTGGGTGATTTGTCTTTAAATTCAGAAATGTTATAGCCACCCAGAAAACAGAGTGATATTAGAAAATATCCTGACAAGAGTAGCAAATATTACAATTTTGTCGTGTTTGCTTTGGTCGGTCCTTATTTGTCAACCCCCTCCCCAACTTCCTCCTCATTCTCTTACAAGGAAACAGAACAAGAGCCCTTCGAAGGAATGAAATATAATGGGTACAGTTGAATGGGTACTCACTGCAGTCCCCAGAGGTAACGGCCCCATGTTGGAGAGAAAGCGTGTCTCCCCCATATTCGAAGCCTTACTGCATTCTGTCTGACAGGGAATAGAGTGCACTTATTCTGGGCAGGCTCTTGGCATTTGCATAAGATAATGCATAGAGCGTGTGTCTCTTTGCAAAATAGCTTTACTCAGTGTGCATGTTTAAGATTTATTCACCTTCTTACAAGTAGACCCAGTTCATTTACCTTTGTATGCCATCCTAAGGTGAGGATGTTCTAAACTTTTTTTATTCGCTCTCTTACTGAGGAGTATTTCCATTGTCCCCTCCTTTTTCCTCGTTAAGGCCTGAACGTAAACTGCCCTGCACCCAAATGGCGGGTGCTATCTCTGGAGTCTGGATACTTTCGGAAGTGACACCTTGACAGGTCACTGCTTCTGAGTGTGCCTTTAAAGGTTATACCAGGGGTTGGAGAGATGACTCAGCAGTTAAGAGCACTTACACTCTTCCAGGGGACCCTAGCTCACTTTCCAGCACCCACACTGGTGCCTTACAACTGCCTGTAACTCCAGCTCCAGGGAGACCTGACTCTTCACGTGCCTGCACGTACATGCACATACTCAAACATGAGTGCACACACACACACACACATGCCTGTAGTTAAAAACTGTAAATCTTTTTTTTAAAGAATGCAAAGTTTATACAAATCCCTGATTCCTTCCTTCCTCTCTGCTTCACGCTCCCTGTGACGTGAGGAAGCTTCCCTCTCACATGTTCCCGGCACCCTGATGTTTTGCCCAAGTGCAGGGGACAAAGCAAACACAGGCTGGACCTTGTGAACCCAGGAACAGCACAAGGCATCCTTTCCTGAAGTTATTCGTTCTGATAGATTAGTCACAGTGATGAAAACGCTGGTTCGTGCTTGTCCACAGAATGTAGGACAGTAACTGACAGCGAAGCCCCGGAACTGTGGGATGTACACATCTCCAACTTCACTGGGTGGTACTGTTCTAGGATTTCATCTTTTCCCATCTTTTCGCTTACGTCTCCTTTTTTTTGTTTTTCCATCTTTGGATGGGATTTTATCTGTCTCAGTCTAGCATGGTGCAGCCTTCAGCTTTAATTGCCAACTTGACTCAACCTAGAGTCTCCTGAGAAGAGAGCCCGAGGGACTGCCCACACTGGGCTGGCCTGTAGGTGTGTCTGTGCAGATTGCCTTACTAAAGTTAATTGATGTGGCAAGAGCCAGCCCTCAGTGGGTGGCAGCACTCCCTACGCAGGGGTGGTGGTGGTGTTCTGAACCGCATGAGAGCAGAGAGACTGAGCTGAGTGAGAATTCAAGCAAGTGAGCATGCTTGCATTCTTTCTGCTCTTGACTGTAGCTGTGACATGACCAGACACCTCAAGCTCTTGCCCCTGTGACGTCCATGCAGTGCTGGACTGTAGCGTGGCGTTGCAGCAGCTCTCTCCTTTCAGTTGCCCTCACCACCCCCAGGCTGTTTTACAGCAACAGGAATGAAACTTGGGCATGTGAAGAGACTCCCTTGGCGAGTCCCACACTTCACACTCTGCCCTGGGGCTTGTAGCTTGGCAACCTTCATAGTAGAATTTACTAGAACTCAGAAAGTGTATGTATTCAGATGTCTTAAAGAAAGATCTAGAAACCTACAGAACTGATAGAACTGTTGGGTAAGAGACTTTAACTTTTAAATACAATCTTCTTTTTAAAAATGGCCAAACATTGGGTCTGGAGAGAAAATGGCTCAGTGGTTGAGAGCACTGGCTGCTCTTCCAGAGGACCTGGGTTCAAATCCCAGCACCCACTAGGCAGCTTACACCTTAACTGGAGTTTGTAACTCCAGTTCCAGGGTTTCTGACAACCTCATGCAGACAGACATACATGCAGGCAAAACATCAATGAACACAAAATAAAAATAAATTATTTATTTTTAAAACATGGGCAAGCATAATAAATATTATAAGTGAGTAGATTATCATGTAAAAGAGATACTTGACCTTGGCAAGATCCAATGAATGCACATTAAAACAGCACTGAGACATTATCCCTTGTGTATCACCCTAGAAAAATAATTACAATTTTATAATATCTATTACAGTAAAGGTGTTGGGAAAGATGCACTATCTCAAGAAAGGTTTTACAAAGAAAGCTTAAAGGCACACTTACATGCCTTAAATGTTAATTCAGTGGCTATTTTCAACCCAGACTGAAACAGACTAAGCGATGTTTGTTTGTTAGTCGGTGTTTTGTCTCCACAGCAGAAATAGTTTGCATACCTTTAAGAACACTTACAGACAAATTCAGCATCAGGGTTTGTTTCCCGCTAGGGTTATCTTCAGTATTTTTGTACTGTTGTGCTTTGCCCTAAATTCTGATTTCTCTACCCACTTTATCAGAAGCTGGACTCGACTACACAGATCAACCCTTTAAAGGAAGCATGTGGCGCCAGGCATTGTGAGCCACTGCTGGGGAGGCCTTGCAGTCTGCGCTGATGGCTCTAGTCTTCAGACCCCACTCTGGAGAAACCGTGGAAATGGGGGGAACTGGGGATTTCAGGGACCCTCTGAAGAGTCTGAGAACAGTGCGGACTGGAGTGTGTGTCCGCCTGTCTGTCTACGTGTCTGTCTGTGTGTCAACACTCATGCACTAGAGGATAAACTCAAGGCAGTGGCGGGAAGGTGAGAGAGACGGTTTTTGACCCTGCTGCCCACTAAATGTCACAGTTAGAAGTTCTAGAAAATATTTACAGCGATGGCAATGGCACGAGGGAGGAAGTTCTCCGTTTGGACTGAAATGTTAGTGCTGAAATGCTAGAGGCTTGCGATTTACTCTTCTGTTGGTTTACTCTATTTTGAGACAGTTTCACAGTGTAGTCCAGGTTAGATGGAAACTCACTGTGTAGCTCAGGCTGGCCTCCACTCTCCCAAATGATGGAGTTAGAGGTGTGTGCTGTCACACCTGGCTGCAATTTACTTTCAAATGTTTCACACACACACACACACACACACACACACACACACACACACACACCACAATTACTATTATAACTTATAATTTACACAACAGGTTGTGTGTGTGTGCTAACAAATGTAATTTTTGATGAATCCAGGGAGAGCCCATTGCTATTTCAAATTGCGCTATTTCAAATTGCGCTTGGTGAATTCATCTCTTTCTTTTCTCCCCAAATCCGTAACTGAGTAGATCAGCACTCGCCCAGAGGCCTCCCAGGCATTCTGATTTATTTCAGTGATGGCAGTTTTACACACGATTGCAACAGAAACAGGCAGAAACTTACTAGGTTGGTGGGAAGTCTTTGAAAGTTCTGCCCTCACCACTTCTTCTCGAATGCCTTGGTATGGTGCATTCTCTGGCTCCCACTTGACCACAGAACTTGGGTACAGCAGCCCAGTTCTCCACCGTCAGTGGGTTGTCCAAACACTGTCGTGAAGTAGGAGTCGCACCAAGGCATTTCTGAAGGAGCAGCATGAGAGGAGGAGCTCACTTGTTCTGTGGTGCGCACTGCTAGCTCCTCTGCCTCCATGCCCTTTCCTCCACCTAACTGACCTCATCTATTGAAGGGATTTGCAAAGCCTGGACCTCGGGGTCTCACACCTTCCCTTCACCAGAACAGCTGGTGCTCATGGAACCATGAACTCCCAGGTCACAATGTCCAGATACCAGAACAGAATGTCACTTAGGCAGAAAGACAATAGAGAGAAGACCCCACCTGAGGCCGTATTGTTAAGAAATGGATCTAGAATTTAAGACAGATATGAAAATAATGATTGAGGGCTGGAGAGATGGCTCAGTGGTCAAGAGCACCGCCTGCTCATCTAAAGGTCCTGAGTTCAATTCCCAGCAACCACATGGTGGCTTATAACCATCTGTAATGAGATCTGGTGCCCTCTTCTGGCCTGCAGGCATGCATGTAGGTAGAATACTGTATATACAATAAATAAATAAATCTTTTAAAAAAATGATTGAAATAAGAACAATTTTAAACATATGAAGAAAAATGGAAAATCATTGAAAGGGCCAAGTGGAAACATTAGGTATGAGAAATGTAATAGTTAGGTATGTAAGAGTGGATTGCTAGCAGAATGGAAACAGCTGAAGGACAGATTAATGGAATGGAAGATCAGGTTAAGGAATTCTCCCAGGAGGCCATAGGAAATGATGAAAAGGAAGAAAATTTTATTAATGCTTTGAAATATGAAAGACAGAAGTTGAAGAGGCAATTTTTTTTTAAAAAAAAAGATCAAGATGGATGGAATAGTGTTCGATTGTAATCCCAAGAGACTGGGACAGGAGGATTGCTAGTCTGAGACCATATTGGACCACACATGGAGACTGTCTCCATGTCAGAATGAGATGTAAGAAATGGATAAAGAAACAGTGAAGATTCATCTTTCAACAATTAAAGACTGGAGTCCGTGGCTTGAGAAGGGATGACACCTACAACATAAGGGAGCCCTCCGCCAACACTGAGGGCAGTAAAGACAAACTCTACATGGCTTTGGATAGGAAATAGGTTGCCAACAGACAATAATCACAGCATTAAGATGTCTCTACAAGTAACATGGAAAATAGAAGAGGCCTATATGGATATTGTCAAGTTCAAGAAATAAATGTAAATAAATGAGTATGGAGAGGTTTAAACTATTTTGTTACTGTTGCTGTTATGTGTGCCCACTTGCCACAGTGCGCATGGAGAGGTCAGAGGGCAACTTTACCAAGTCAGTTCTCTCCTATTTTTTCATAGGCTCTGGAAATCAAACCCTTATATGTTGACGGGGTTTCTGTCCTGCCCAGTCCTTTTTCTGCCCGGTTCCTGCAGTCGTTAAGTCCCAAAGAAATCACACAGAGGTCTACATTAGCTATAAACTAATTGGTCCATTAGCTCAGGCTTCTTATTAACTCTTATAACTTATATTAGCCCATTATTCTAGTCTATGTTAGCCACATGGCTCAGTACCTTTTTCAGCGAGGCAGTCACATATTGCTTCTTCTGTGGCTGGTCAGGACTGTGGAGGAATGGGCTTCCTTCTTCCCAGAATTCTCCTATTCTCATTGACCAACCTCTACTTCCTGTCTGGTTGTCCCGCCTATACTTCCTGCCTGGCTACTGGTCAATCAGCGTTTATTTAAAATATAATTGACAGAATACAGACCATGGTCCCATACCACTTATAAGTGTAAAATGTGAGACTTATTCTCATATAACACCAATTATAACACATACAAATGAATTAGAGTCACTAGTGAAAGACACAAATGTCTCAGTTTAATTTTTCCTTGCCTTGTGTTTAGTTTGCGATAGCCTCTCACTAACTATCCAGTAAATTGCTTTGTGATCTTGCCCATTTTCAATTCCATGGTCTTCCTGCCTCAGCCTACTGGACATTGGCAGTACCAGTACATTCCACCCTCCATGCCGAGCTTCAAGTTAAGCTTCTAGAAGAAGAAGACAATGTACGGTTTTAAGGTGAGCCACAAAAAGGCAGAGAATATTGTAAAACTCAAAGACTAGATTCCAGGCAAGTATCAAGAGACCTAAGCTGGCTAATTTCAACATACGACAAGGCAGCCTTTAATGTATTCAATAAACACATTAGAATAGTAACAAAATGAACAACCAGAAAATGTCATCAGCATGAAAACATATATGCATTTAAAAGCACTCACTAAATATATATGAAGCATTGCTTATATCATAGGGATACAGAGGGAGGGTCATAATTCATTTGTGGTTGAATCTTTGTTACATTCCTGTATTATTATATTGATAAGGTAGTCTAAAGGAATCAGAAATATTTTTAAATACATCATTGCTTCCAATATCCTCAGTGTCCACAGTCTGGGTCTGTGTTTACCATGGGTACCCGTGGCCTTCTGCTTTGTTGATCCTTGTCCTTTGGTACAGGTTTTAGCATTGTTTTATGGCTGGTAGACTATTCTCTCTGGAACTCTTTTTATTTGGGTGGCTTCTAATGGATGGCTTTTCTACTTATCTTCTCTTGCCTGGATTTTAGATCCTTGTCTTTTTAATCTACTTTCTGGGAGATTTCCTCTTCTATATTTTCCAAGCCAGCTGCCAACTTTTAAAAAATTCCTCCTATCATATTTTTAACTTGAAGAGTACTTTCTTTTCAGATCTCAGAATATTGCTTTTCTTAAAATAGAATCCTGTTCTTATTCCGTGTTCGCAATACTTCATTCCTCTGAGGAAACTAATACGTTTAAAAAAAGAAAGAAAGAAAACGCCTTCTCCAAGCATATCTGTCTCTGAACGTGCCTGGGTCAGCCCTAAGTGCCAGTGTAAAACATTAACATAGCACAAATGTATCGTTCCACAGTTGTATAGATTAGACATCCAACGAGTACAGTTACTGATGAACTATAATCGCTGAGTTGGAAGGACAATTTCTTCTGGAAATTTTAGAGACTTCATGTCTTGTTTTTTCTAAATTTTAGAGACTGCCCACATTGCTTATCTCATCACTCCTTATCTCTGTCTCCAAGGCCAACAGTGCGCCTCTACTTCTCTTCTCCAGAGCATAGCAAAGGAAAAAACCGGGTAGATCCGGATCCCTAGGGTCATATTGCGCAATCCATCTCAAAGTCAACTCATGACTGACTTGTGTTTGTAGGCACAAGCCCATGAAAGTGCCACGTGTCATAGGCTCTCAAGGTTAGGGCACAGACCTTTGGGAAGGGACACTATCCTACCTGCCATACACACCTTTGTTTTGTTCTATTGTTCTCTAGTCTTCATGGGAGAGGTTTTCCTCAAATTCCAGGTCATCTTTAGTCAGCTGCATGTATCAGAGAAGGTTCTCAGAAGCCCTGCATACGAGTGGGAGGGCAGTCACCCGCTTGCTGGAGGTGCGAGGACTGGTCTTTTCTTCATGCATCCCACCCCATAGGTGCAAGGACTGGCCTTTTCTTTGTGTACCCTGTTCTTTGTCTAAAGCTCAAGATCTTTCCTAGGCATGAGTGAACCTCTGAAGACTTTTATAACCTTCTGCCTGAAGAAAGAAGATCTGACTGCCAATGAGTTATATGCAAACTGGATGGGAGAGAAATATGACCACCTCAAGACCCATCATGTTTACCCAGCATTCTCAGGTCCTACCAACTGTGCCTGCTGTCCATAGTGTCCTGTATGTCCTTCCACCAGGAAGTGAAGACTTGGAGTGGAAGGGAGGGTATGACTATTTCTTAAACAGATCTTCACTCCGTTCTTGAACGTTTAGTCAAATCTTCATGGCTCCCAGAGATACCAGACTGCAACAAGAAGTTAGTTGGGGTTATTTAGCGTAAATTATCCTCCTTTGCGCTGACACTCGATTCCCTCAGTTCTCCCTAATCCTTACTTGTCTTCATTTCCATTGGAGGAACTTGAGATGCGTTCGTGTTTGAATCTATATTGTGACTCTCAGACATTTTAATCTCAATAAGCCATTATGTCAGGCCATGATTTTGGTTGTTTAATTTGTCCTGATGGCGAGTGTGCTTGGCTTCCTCAGACAACCATTTCCTGTATTGATTTTAAAGAGAGTTTTAACAGGCTTGTTTACAAAGGCTCCTGACACTTGCAATTGAGAAGTGATACCTTCAGCAATAATTACTAAATCTGTGTCAAATGTCTTCGCCTTCCTCATTCACTGGCTCTGTCAGCTGACATCTCTAATCACCTCAAACCTGCATCGATCGAGGCCACTTTGGGCTGATGTTTATGCGTCAAAGAAGACTTTTGTTTGAAATAAAGAAACTAAGAGTGCATTTCCGTAATATGAAAGGAGTTCAAGGATATTCTTTCAGAAAATTTTGGAAAGATGTAATGTTTGGAGTAAATTCCACAACGATTAACTTTTACTGCCCACTGTTGTCCCTTTACTCTGTTGTCATCTCCACTCCAGGTACCACACTTAAGTCTGACAGCCATGGGCTGTAAATGCTCACATTTTATCTGTCTGTCATCTATCTATCTATCTATCTATCTATCTATCTATCTATCTATCTATCTATCTATCTACCTACGTATTATTTTTGCTTATGTGCATGATGTGTATGTGTACATGCGTGTTTTGGCATGTGTGAGGGTGCACATGCCTGTGTGTACACATGTGGATCTGAGGATGACTCAGCCATTTATCCTGATCACTCCCCACTTGGTTTATTGAGGCAGGGTCTCTTTCTGGATCCAGAGCAAGCCAATTTCAGTCAATCTAGCCGGTCAACTTGCCCTGGGGATCTTCAGCTTCTGCCTTCTGAGTGCTAGGATTGCAGGGAGCTGCCCCACCTGCCCAGTTTTTACATTGGTTCTAGGCACATGGACCCCAATTCTCATGTTTTCGTGGGCAAGCACTCTGTCTATCAAGCCATCTCTGCAACCCGGTTTTGAAGTTTTAAAGACCAAGTACATCAATACCCCTCTGTGTTCCGCCTCCAGTATTGATGTTTCTCAAGATCTTCAGTTTATACATTCACCTGGTAACTCAGCACCATCCACTGATATTTAACGGGAACCTCGAGTTTAAGATATCCGACACAGAGTACTCTGTGCTGGCACCCTCTTGTTCCCAGAACAGATTCCTCCTGCAGTCTTCCCTATCCTAGTTACTGGCTTGGTCAGCCACTTTGCTGCTCAGGTCCAAACATTTAGGTGTTCTTCTGATCTGACTATTCTCTTTCTTTTGACAACTTCTAACCTCCATCATCCCATGCTCTGCCAGTCTCTCTTCAAAATTCTCTACCAACGTGGCTACTTCTAACCTCCTCATACCATGGACTACTAACCTAACTAATCAATCTCTCTCTCCCCTCTCTCTCTTGTTCTGTCACCCTTTTCCAAACGTCTTGTGTGGGGAACTTAATCTCTAAGTTTACGCGCTAATGGCATTTAAGGGAAATAATTAGAGTTGTATGAGACCATGATGGAGCCCTGATAGAATTGGAAAAGGAGCAGGGACCTGAACTATCGTGAGGACACAGCATGAAGCCTTCCCCAGATGCTACAACATGCTCTTAGATGCTCAGCTTCAGAGCTGTAAGAGAGAAATCTTTGTTTTTATAAACTGCCTACTTTCCCTTCTGTTGCAGTGAGAAAACACTTTGACCAAAAGCAACTAAATGAGAAAAGGCTCTGGTTGGCTTTTGCTCTTGGTTTACAGTCTATCATTAAGGGGCTTTGTAGTTGGACTTTCACTGTCCCACCAGCCAGCTCCCAAATAACCACACTCTGACTTATTATTAAGAAAGCTCAGACGATAGCTTAGGCTTGCTTCTAACTAGCTCCTTTAACTTAAATTAACTCATTTCTATTAATTTACATTCTACCACATGGCTTTACCTCTATCCCATTTTGTGTGTCCAAATCGTTCCACATCTGGCTGGTGACTTCTTGTCTCCACACTTCTTCTTCCCAGTGTTCTCTCTGCCTCAAAAATCCTGCCTAGCTATTGGTCGTTTAGCATACACACACACAAACACACACATATGTATATATATTAAACCAATTACAGTGACATATCTTCACACAGAGTTAAGGAATTTTCCACAACAGGACATCAAGCATGACCCAAGTTCATTTCCTGGGAGCCATATGGAAAAAGGAGAGAACAGTCACCTGCAAGTTGACCTGTGACCTCCATACATGCTCTGTGGCATCCACTCCCCCCAGTAAATACAAGTAAGAAAAATAATTTAAAACTGACATGTTCATGTTCAGGTGAACATGAACAGATGCCCCCAAGAGAGTGAGCATCGGAACTGGAAAGTCAGATTGTCTGACACAGTGATTTCTAGGCAAGCACAGGACCTGAGTTCAGATCCCTACCAATTATGTAAAAACATAGTACATGCTTGTCACCTCAGTGCTGAGGATGGAGGGGGAAGATGGGCAGACCCAGGGGTCTCCCTGGCCAACCCAACCAGCTGATTGGGGCGGTGAGTTCCAGGTTCAGTGAGAGAAAATAAGATAAAAACAACAAGTGAAGATATCAACACTGACCTCTGGCCTTACATGTGCGTGCATAGGTACACATGTGCATTTATGCACCACACACAAACACACACACACACACACACAAGACAGTTAAAAAATAAAGTGGAAAGTATAGAGTAGGAGAAAAATATCTGATAAGGAACTTGCAATTAGAATATATAACGAGGTCCCAGTCCAGCTTCATGTAACGGATATTGATATTCATTTTAAGATGGATGTAGGTATTGATATAGGTTTGCAGAGAGGTAGAAATGTCGGTCCCCAATTCTCCCTGTCACTTTTCCTGTCTTTTCAGAGCCCACATTTCACCCTTTCCACTCCAGATTTCTGCCCCTGCTTTCTCATTTCCCCTCAGAACTGAGACTTTGTGGCTAGGGATGGGCTGCTGCAGGTGAACAGGCTTTGGGGTCAAGTCGATGTTGGAGGAGGTGCTGATTAACTAACCTTCAAGGTTCAGGCCACATGGGCAGGGCCTTGAGAACCTTGGGAATAGAGCAAGGACTCCAGAAATGGCCCTTGCTGCTGTTGGACTTCCACAGGGCAGGCTGTGACTTACCAACTCGACACAGCTTTGCTGTTCTCACCCCCACCGAATCTAATCGAAGAGCCCAGATTTACATGTTTCAAGCATCTTTGTAACCCCAGTGTGACCCACACAAGACCGGACTGCCTCTGCCTTTCACTGTTAACCTTTTCTCCTCTTCACAGTCTCCAGCAGAGCAGCCCCCGGGAGGTGGGGGGAGGAGAGAGTTAGAACCAAAACAAGCAGATGAGCTCCTTAGGTTCTTCTGCTAATGGCCACAAAGACCCCACAATCAGAGAAGACACAAGTGTCCCATAATTAGAGTCTCGGGCCTGTTCCTGGGGCTCACTTGTTCTCTAACAATGGCCTTGCTCAGCCCTGGACCACCAGCCCTACTCGGGCAGTGCAACCCTCCACATTCCAATCTCCTGAGAGAAGACTCTCCATTTCTCACAGCTTTTAACCCTCTCCTGCCAAGCCCCGGAGGCTGGGAGGTTCAGGATCTGAGGCTGAGGAGCCAGAAGGAAGTGGGAACAGACTCCAGGAGTGACTGGCTATTTGGGGCAGCCTGCACTTTGCACTTCAGCTCCCATTAGTTCAATTTGTTAGGACCTAAAGAAGCATATAACTGATGGGGCGGGGACACAGTCACCCCCTGGGGATCCTGGCTGCACCAAGGTTTGAGAGGCAGTGAACGAGCCTTACTTCCTTCATAGAGTTGGCTGGGAGGGCAGGGGGCTTTTTCCTGAGCTCATCTGTCACTCAGCCCATCACAGGAGCTTCCTGCCTCATGAGCGATGCAGTCCCAGGACTCTGTGACAAGAACTTACAGGGTCTCTAAAGCCTGCTTCAGACCCTTGCTGAGCCTGCTCTCACACTCGGTGACTACCTTTGTCAGTCTTAACCCGCCACCCTGATAACTGCCATAGGACCCCCCACCGCCCTGCACCACAACAGAGTCCTTTCCCTGAGTGCTCTGCCTTACCCATCTTGGTCGCTTGGAATCTTGCTCACTATGCTAGACAAGCTCATGTAAGGCATGCTTTCTGTTTTGTCAGGGCTGGGCTTTCTGTCTTAAATGGTGCACACACAAGCAAGCACATGAATAGACGTGTGTGCACACCCCCCCCCTTTCACACTGCTGGGTGATTGAATGAAATCTCCCCAGCATCGAGCATTATTTTTGCATTTTGCTGACCTGGAAGTGAAGGCTCAGAGTCACCTTCCCCAAGGTCACAGTTTGAGAGAAGAGGGAAAGGGAGTGTTGAATCCAGGACTGAACGGCTCCTGGGGTCACTCTGCCAAGGGCCGGAGGGGCCACTCTCTGAAGTCTACCAAATTCCTACTAAATGATGCTGCTGCATTTGTGCCTCAGATTGTCACAGTCAGTGTGGAGGCTTTGCTTTTAAACTTTTTTTTTAAAGGTCTTTCTGTGCTACCCAAGCCAACTTCAAATTTCCGGGCCCAAGCAATCCTCTGGTCTCTATCTCCTGAATACCTGCGGAAGTGTCCAGCCTGATTTTAAGGCCAAAGGTCATCTTAACCACTGTATCCAGCAGTCAGGAGGAGGAAAGTGGCCTGAGCAGAGAGAAGAAGTAGGAAAGGGTGATGTCCTCAGGGTCAAGAGTCCTTCGATGACATTTCCAGAAATAAGATCACAGAACAGTTTTTATGAAGAAATAAAGGATCTCCACACGAAATGTCCCAGTGAGGGTGTCTGTTATAATAAGGCACCGTGACCAGAACCAACTTGGGGAGGAGAGGCTTTTTCCAGCTTACACTTTCACGTCACAGTCCATCATTGAAGGACGTCAGGGCAGGAACTGACGCAGAGAGCATGGAGGAGTGCTGCTTGCTAGCTTGCTCCCTTTGGCTTGCTCAGCCTGCTGTCTTATACAACTCAGGATCACCTGCCCAGAGGTGGCCTCACCTACCTCCCACATCAATCATTAATCAAGAAAATGGTAGACAGGTCAATCTTAGGGAGGCATTTTCTCAAATGAGAGTTTCTCTTCCCAAATAACTCTAGCTTGTGTCAGGTTGAACACACACACACACACACACACACACACACACACACTCACACACGAGAGAGAGAGAGAGAGAGAGAGAGAGAGAGAGAGAGAGAGAGAGAGAGAGAGAATGAGACTTTGGCAAACAGCCACACCTTAAATGGAAAGATTTAGTGTAGCAAGGATTCACAGTCCACCTAGTCTTGACTTTGAGTTCTCCCACGCTGGGGATTCTGCCCATGCTAAACGATGCCCTCCCACTGAACTACAGTATATGAGTGGTATATGAAGAGTACGCAACTTTTGTTTGTTTGTTTTTTTGAGACAGGGTTTCTCTGTAGCTTTGGGGCCTGTCCTGGGACTAGCTCTTGTAGACCAGGCTGGCCTCGAACTCACAGAGATCCACCTGCCTCTGTCTCCAGAGTGCTGGGATTAAAGGCGTGCACCACCACCGCCCTAGGAAGAGTATGCAAATGAAAGGGTGGGGGTGGGGGTTAGACAGGGACTGTCTAGGTGATGAACATGGGACTCACATTTGGGAGAGAAGAAGCAAGTTGTTCACTAATTTGTATTCAGAATTTAATTGACTAGTCATTTGGATTTTTTTTAAAGGGGAAGCTTTTGTTAAATCTCCCCCCACCCAAATAAACTTCAAACAGACCAAAGATGAAAAGGGAACAGAGGCGATCCATACGGTGTAGAAGAAACAAAGGAGAATATTTTAACCATCTCCAGAAAAACAAAAGGAAAAGATTGACAGACTGACTTGCATAAAAAAGGGAAAACTTCTATAGGAAAAGAAACCATGAAGTTAAAAGATCTATAGTATTGTGGAAGGAAACAGAATTTCAAATATATACAAGTGGATTAATATTAATTTTGAATTTGGAGGTAGGGGTAAAAGTTAAGGACTAAGTAAAAGAAAGAGAAGGTTTCTCTGACCTCCACATGAATGCCATGACAACCCCTGACACACAAAATAAATAAATGTGATATAATAATAATAAAGCGCCTAGATTCTGTCCTCTCTCCAGCCAGCCATCTTGCAGGTGTCAGCCTGCTTCTAACCATCCCTGACTAGGTCAGTCTTGCTTCCTAAGTACTAAACATGGAACCTCCCCGCACATATTCCCCCACACACCTACACACCCCCAACACACACTCCCTGATGCACACACACACACCTCACAATACCCATCTATTCAGATGGTCTGCCTTAGGCTTGCTGTCCCATTCTGGCACAAGCTGGAATACCGGGCAGGTGAAGCCATTAGAGGCCCTCCCTTCCGTCCACACTGGGCTTCTGATCTGGAAGAAAGGGCCAAGAGGAGTGAACGGGAGGAGGAAGTGGGGGGTTCCGTCAGGGGGTGGGGTTGAGAACAGTGGCAGGTGTGTAGGGACTAGAGGAAATAGGGGTGGGAGTCACAGAGAGTTAGAGTACCGTGTGGGAGGGACAGCTAAGCAGAGCTGGGGTGCCTGAAGGGACACTTCCTTCCAGATACTCCCAACTGCCAGTGTGCAATGAGTTCTCTTTGCTTCAAGGAAGGGTCCCTCGGGCCATCCAGACAGCTAAATGAGTAAAGGTACTTTCTCAGCATAGGGATTAGAGGAGAGAACTGGCTTCAGCAAGCTATCCTTGGGTCTCCATACATCGACATGCATACACATGTAGGTTGGGCCTGGAGAGATGGCTCAGTGGTTAAAAAGCACTGACTGCTTTTTCAGAGGACCTGGGTTCAAATCCCAGCACCCACATCAGGCAGCTCACAACTGTCTGTAACTCCAAGATCTGACACTCTCCTACAGGCATACACATGCAGGCGAAACACCAAAGCACATAAAGTAATAAAAATAAATAAACTGAAAAAAAGAAAAATGTGCTAGAAAAGGAAGGGCCCCTCATGTCTTTATGTTCAAGATATCATGTGATGCACAAAGCCCATCTTGAGACATTACTTCTTATCTGTTTCGTTCATTTATTAATAACAGTGACTTTCTGGCAATTCATTCTGGGCTGCACCACTTGCTTTTGGCACCGGGGATCCTGTCCTAGCCACATGTGTTCGTGGATTTTACCACAATGGGAGAAAAGCTTGGATTTCGAACAGAAAAACCACAAATAACAGGCTTTTCTGCCAACTCTAATCTGCTGCCTTTCAGGGAGGTCACAGGAACCCAGGGTGCGGGTTTTTTAGATTTATGGAGCCCCATGTGGGCCAGGCACTGTGCCAGACATCAGTAATAGGAGCCTGATCACGGCCATGCCTTTGTTAATTTAATATAAGACCCAAACATGGGGCATCCAAAATGAAATTGCCTTTGCATCAGCCTAGTCTATTTCAAAGCTGTTGAAATCTACTGCCGTTTTGGAATTTTATTTTTGGTACTCGGCAAAACAATAACAAAAATCATAAATGGGACAGAGTGGAATCTTATTATAAATGCAGCTATTTAATCTACTGCAACTTTGTAAAAATTCCAGTGGGGGGGGAGGGAGAAAGGATGAGAGGGAGAGAGAGGGAGGGAGAAAGATAAAGAGATAGTTTTTCTGGTCCTTGTTTCTGGATAAATGAAAATGTAACAAGCAGAGATGATACCATTTAGAAAAGAGGTTAAGAAATCTACAGTTAGTTACAGAGTTGCTGAGCAATAAAGGAAGCATTCCTGACCCAGCCCGGCCAACTTGGCAGAGCCCCAAACCTAGAGAATAAAGGTTCCTCCTCCAAGAAGTCATTGAATGAAATCCAAAAGTCTAGGTTGATGCCCACACGCTCTCTCTGTGTACTCGGGAACAAGCTTGTGCTGTGCTGTACTGTCCGCCTTCATGGAGGAGTGCAGAAGTCTCTGTGCATTCTGGAGAACTAGTTTCGACGTCAGGGACTAGACAAGCCAGCTCCGGACTAAGGAATGAACGTGCCTTGGGAACTAGGGCTGAGTGCACCCTTTGAAGGAAAGTAGATGAAGAGAATGGTTTCAGTCAGTGCTCGATAAGATAAACCAAATCCATTCCTGAAACTCTTTCATTCGTGATGCAAAGGGTCAATAGATACACACTCAGGTGTGCCAGGCACTCGGGTTCCACATTATTTCTGACCATGTCAGAGACGGCTGTCTTAGCTTCCGCTACATCACTGGATCAGAGAGAGAAACTTGTAATAATTCTGGTGGGCATGATAATGGAGCACGGGGCAAAGGGCACAGGGCTCTTTCTGCCTCCTTATGTAGACTTTAGGCACGGAAGCCCGTGATTCTGGGTGCTGAACAGAGGCTATAGGCTGTAGCTAAGACCTGGGCTACTCTTCACCTGTGAACTTGAAGTCAAATGAAGACCAGAAGTCAGGATGCTGATCTTCCAGCCTCGTGTTCATGGGGTTATAGATACCTGCTCACCCTGGGTTTCAACCCTGGGGGTGGGGGTGGGGATGGGGGTGGGGATTGGTCCAAGGCTAGATGAAAATGAGCTCCCAGCTCTTGCTTTGGGAAGCCTGCCTTTAGCAAAACCCCTTTGCTGTTGGTTCCTGTGGCTACTCAGAACCAGTGGCAGCCAAGACTTATTTCCATGGCAGAGCCAGTCTGTTAAAACTGAGACTGTTTTCTCACTCACGGCTGCTAGACCGTCCATTTTTAATAAGTACCTTTAGGAGATTTGATTAAGATTGGAAGTCTCTTCCAGGAAGGCCTCACAGTGCGTGTTTTACTTTGCACGAGTGGGCCCCTGGAGGAGGTGGAGGTGGAGGTGGGGTGTAGGGCAAGTAGCACAAAGGGAAAGGAGGAAGAAAGAAAAAGAAAATCAACTTCGGTTCAAAGAAGCCAATCATAGGGGAAATCTCCCCACGGAAGGCTGTCAACAGCTGAGGCACCACTGGGCCAGTGGCCGGCCTGCTCAGACAGGGAGGACGTGGGCTCCTTTGTTAGAATGGGCTGAATAGGATGTCCCTGCACCCAGACCTGGCCTCCCAGCTAACAAAGGGCCCCTTTGTCACCCTGGGCAAAGAGTGTGGCTGAGGTTGCCACAGCAACTCAGGGACACAGACTTAATGTGTGAGTGACATTTCAGATGGGAAGCGGGCATTCAAAAATTCAAATTTCTTTATGTAGAGTGGTCCTCCTTCTCCGGGTGTTTTAAAGGGGCCACTGAGCACACAAAAGCAGAAATAAGGCAACACATAATACATCAGCCAAGACGAAAACAGAACATTGCATTTTCTTGCTGTGTCCTCTTTTTTGAACAAGAAAATTGAGTGAAAGTTTTGTTGCAGACATTGTTGGGGACCTTGGTGACCTGTTTGGTTTCCTTATCCAAAGGGTAACTGGACACCATTGAAGTGGATTTGAAAAGAACATCGTGTAGAATTCCAGCCTGTGGACACAGGATATGTTTTCACTGATGCACCGCCAGACTACCAGTTAGTATATAAGCCACCTCAGTGGCTTAGAGGTGGGGTGTAAGATGTGTTCATCCAAGCAGCAAATAGACAAGGGGACCTGACCTGCTGTTACTAGGTCCAGTTAGCGCAGACTCTAGAGGTGCTGGACAGAGCAATAAGAAAAGATAAAGACTATTAACGATGTGTGGTTTGCTTGGAAGTTGCTAAGATTAGATCTGAAATGTTCTCACTGTGAAAAGTGCTACAAAGGGAAGATGGATATAATATATATACACGTGTATATGTCCTTACATTACAAACACATACAAACATATATGTATGTATCTTAATAAAACAGGGAGGAGGTAAGAACAAAGGGAAGAAATAATTAGAAAAGACGAGAAGAGTCAATACCATCTTTCTTCTTTCTTTCTGGGGTTTCCATGATATTCCATACAGAAAATAAGAAAAATGACAGGAAAAAAAAAGGACTAGAATAAATAGAGCTTGGAAAGTTTCCTGGATACAAGATAACCACCCAACACTTCAATAATGTTCTTCTATATTAATATAGATGGAAAAATTAAAAGATATTTGTGTTTCAAATATTTCAGGGCTCAAGTTCATTTAATAAAGCAATACAATCCCATACGAAACACTGGTGCTTTTCTTTCCCTCTTGAGCTGAAATGGGTAAGATTAGATAGACGCTGTGGATCCCTAGGGCTCCATGAGGAAGCCTTGTAGACACACAACCAGTTGTATTTCCTAGTAAACCGTGTACCAGGTAAGTTGGACACCCTGTGCTTTGCTTCTGCATTTAAAGAAGTATAGAAGTAGTGCCTCCTTCCTGGGGTGATTGACAAGATTGACAGAGGGAGTGGGCCCATGGTGCTCCTCAAAGTACCTGACACAGGCAGGCAGTAAATTCTTAGCTTTAATACTGCTTTGTATTTCCCTCTAGATAATATGGTCATTTCTAATTATTTCTTTCAGTGTGACTCATTTACATTGAGCGCTGCTGATTTCTCTCCCACGTGCTAACCCGTAGTCAGGTACTAACACCTGATTTTGCAGAAGTGAAAGTTGAGGCTCAAGGAGGTTCAGAGGCTTGGCTGAAGTCAAGCTAAGAGATCAGGATCTGAATCCAGAACGCCAGTGTCTCTATCTTGTGTTCTTCAGTGTACTGGGTCAAGGAAGTGACCTTGTGCCGAAGTCTCTGCCATATCCATTTGATCTTTTGCCCAGTAGACATAGTTGGCAGGAGCTGCAGGCTGGCTTGGCTACTTGTCAGAAATAATGAACAGATTGAAGTGTTATTGGCCCACATAGGGGAGTACAGTGGCCAGGGCTCTAGAATGCCCAACTGATGCCCTCTGACAATAAGTACCCACTTCTAGTAAGTTCCTGATGGAAATGTTGTTTTTGTGCACAGGCAGAGTGAAGCGTGAAAGGAAAGCAGAGTTCTGAGCCTTGTGGTAGACCCCATTGATCCTAACCCCTTCTCCATGCCCACTACCATCAGCAATCCAGCGTGCCCCCCCCAACCTTTGCCTGTTGATTCCTGCCTTAGTTTACCCACAGAATATCTCTGATGCAGTGTCTTCACATTTGAATGCCAGGACAAAATGCCGGGGAAAATATTCGTCTCAGCATGGCTTAATCCCAGCTGTTAGTGCTTGCTAAGTAAAGCCCCCATTTCCTTGCCCCTTGAATGGGATAACTAACTCTCTGTGTTTGCACTACTCTGGCTTCCAGAATCCTCCAATGGAGTTCAGTCCCACAGCAATGCACCTTTTCTTGACAACTACTTTTCCCTGGCTCTCTTCCTCATCCCTCCACCTGTGTGTCCTGGGATCACTATAGTAAACTCCTGGCGCTAGAATCTTTGGCTCAAACGATTCTTACCTCTTGGTTTTTAGAAGACCTCCCATAGGACAAGTGAGCCTTTCTCCATGGACCCCCATTTTCTGATGCTCAGGTCAGCCTATATCCCACCATACTTGGATCACTGCTAAGTCAGCCCCTGTATTAATCACAGTCACCAAAATGGGGGAACCATTGTCCCTCTGCCGGAGAAACTCATAAGATACCTGTGTTGTTATATTTTGGCAAAGTGGGCACTGTTGATTCTGTGTGAAAACAGTTCCTAGAACAGTTGAAACCTTGAGTTAGCACCTCACGGTCTCTATCCAGCAAGCAAGTTAAACTGGATCATAAAATATTAGCTAAGTTTTGCTACTGTTTTTCATGGACCAAGGAAACGAGAATAGGGTTAAATATACCCTCCCCCCAACCCTCAGCACACGCTGCTTTTTTAAGACAGGCTCTCACTATGCTGCTCTCACTAGTTCTGGCTGTCCTAGAACTCATTGCCTTAACAGGCTGGCTTCAAAGACACAGAGATCCACCTGCCTCTGTCACCTGAGTGCTAGGATTAAAGGCGTGCGCCACCAAGTTCAGCTAAGCAACCAATCTCTTAAAGCTCCCACCTACAAGTGACACACGTCCCTCTGGTTCATGTTCCCTTTGGTAAGGTGAGTCACGTGGTCATACTCAAATTCAAAAGGGAAGAAAGGTGCAATCCTACCACATGCCTGAAAGGAGGATGGTTCTACAGCATACCCAAAGCCTTCCACAGCCGAGTGACTAGCTCCTCTGCCACTATTGCTTGTTAAGATGTTGGCCACTTTGAATAAAAGTCATAGCATTCCCTGGGTGAAGGAGCTGTGGGTGGAGCTGGACTCATTGCCCCTTGGGATCCCATGGGTATTAGCTACGCCTTTTATTTTTTGTAATCTGATGCTTTGACAACTGGGGTCTTGCAAACCCTAAAGGGACAGTCCCTTTCTATGATTAGCCAATCCCTACCCCCAACAGAATGTGATTTGCCTGTGACCAGACTTTTCAAAAGAAAACAGACAAGAGTCTTTGCTTCTAACTTTCTCTTTTCCTGGGTACCTGTACTCCAGGTCATTACTTACCTGCTCAAACTATCCAGGGGCTAGGTACCAGCCAACTAGGAGCGATCTCTAATCCTAGATGCACGGACAGTATTCAAACCAGTCAGTCTGTAGAAACTATAAATGTCCTTATGCAAAGTACTACTCTCTTCTGCTCCAACTGATACTATGTACTCCCCAACACAGTGTGCCCCCTCCTATGAGAAACTATATTAGGCTTGTTTTTTTTTAATAACAATCATCTCCTATTGTCGTGACCATATCTAAATAATAATAAAAACATACCCAAGCACATCCACATGTTGACTGTTAGCTACTTTTGCCAAAAGAAGCTGAAAGCTGGAAGATTCTTCAGCAGACTCCTTCAGTCTGGAGCTGTTGTAGTCAAGAAACAGCCAAGCTGGCCTGAGTCAGCCTGACTATTCTCTCCAGGCAACCCACAGGAGGAGAGGAGGACTCAAGACCCATTCCTATCCTGAAGCCAAGAAACATGGCTGTGGTGTTTCTTCAGGAGAGTGTCCCAGCTGATGAGGCAACAGAACAAGATAAATCCAAGCTCTGGGATCTGTGTGTCTTCCCTGGTGGGCTTCACACCAGACTTGCATGTGTCCTCTTGGTGTCCTCCTTCTTCTCAGGGAAGGACTGACAATGGTGGTTGCTACTGGCAGATTCCAGAGAACTCTGTGGCAGTTTTGTTCACATGAACCTTCAAACCCTGGTGAACTTGGTTGAGTTGGTGAGGCCACGTCGGTGGCAGTGGGCAGCGGGAAATGGGACAGGAGAGACTGAGTCTCTTATCAGCACTGGGGTGTTTCACATTGCTTGCTGAGCACTTCTCACTCCTGAACTCAAAGGGCTCTGTCGAGATTCTGTGTGTGTGTGTGTGTGTGTCTGTCTGTCTGTCTGTCTCTCTCTCTCTCTCACACACACACACATACACACACACACACACACACACACACAGAGTAGAGGTATTCATAAAATATGAAGCAAGCCCGGTGGTGGTGGTAGCACATGCTTTTAACCCCAGCACTCAGGAGGCAGAGGCAGGCGGATTTCTGTGAAGTTCGAGGCCAGCCTGGTCTACAAAGCAAGTTTCAGGACAGCTAGGACTGTTACACAGAGAAACCCTGTCTTGAAAAATCAAAAACCCAAAAACAAACACAAAGCAAAGAAAAATGAGAACACACAAATCCAGGAAGCACACAGTTTGTGGTGAGTTTTGCTATTCCTTCTGTGCTCAGAAAGGAGGCAAGGTTGGCTGCTGGCGGCTTCTCTCAAATGTTCTATTGCTGATGCCAGACAGTGAGACAAGGTAAGAAAAAAGCAACAAAACATACAAGGATTGAAAGGTAAGAGCAAGCTTTCATTTTTACAAATGGGACAGGAAATAGCTCTATGGTTTTTAAAAGCCAAAGAATCCATGAACAAATGATTAGAATAAACAAATGAGTTTAGCAATGCTGCCGGGTATTAGGACATTATGTAAAACTTCATTTCTAGTATGTTCCAGGCTTATATGCTTGAGAAACAACCTCAACATTTTGCAGCTTAAAACAACAATAATCATTTATTACCTGTCATGGCAACTAAACATTTTTTTTATTTATTTATCTATTTATTTATTTATTGAAACAGTCTCTCTCTATGTAGCTTTGATGGGCCTGGAAATTACTATGTAGATGAAGTTGGTCTTGAACTCACGAAGATCCCACTTGTCTCTTTGCCAAAGTACTGAACATTTTGGATTAGAGGAAGACTCAGCTGTGTCCTTTTGGGGGCTTCTCTTGTGGTTCCAGACCTCTTACATGATGGCTTACAGCTCCAGGCACTGAAGCACCCAAAGAAGAAGGCAACCAGGTGGGGCTGTATCAGCTTTTATGAACGAGCAGCCTTAGAAGTCTCTCTATTTGCTAAGAACCATTCCATAAAATCAGACTTTTTCAAGAGGGAGTTTATTAGACTCTGCTCCTTGGGAGGAGTGTCTAAGGATTTAGGGAGTTGTTAGAAAGCCTTCATCATTGTATTAGCAACAAACAAAATCAATAACTGATAATAATATAAAAACAGCAACAACAAAAGCCTATTGTAAATCTAATAAAAGATGTGCCAGGCTTTTATATACAAAACGTTGCTGAGAGAACTTGTAAAGAAACCTGGAATAAGTGGATATACCATGCTCATGGATAAAAGTAATTCACATCGAAAATACTCACTTTATCCCAATTGACATAAAGATCTACTGTGAGAACAATGAAACCCCTAGCTGCTTTTTTTTTTTTTTAAATTTAAGTACAAAAGTCAGTAGCCAAGGAAGCCTTAAAGAACTTAAAGAGTGGGTGGGTTTCTTCTTAATATTAAAATTAAGATGTATTACAAAGCTGGAGTAATCCAGTGTGCTAATGGCACAAGGAGAGAAAAGTAAATGAGACAGAGAATGCAGAAGCAGCCCATGTGCATGTGAAATACTTGATTTATGATAAAGTGATGCGGAGAAGTGTAGTGTGTGTGCGCGCGTGTGCTCGCGCGCATGTGCATGTGTTTCAGTCAATATTGTCAGACTAGTTGGGTAACCAGATCTGGGGGGGTGCTGTGGGAAATTCCTTTTTGATAAGACTGAGCCTGGTATTTCTAGAAACAATGACTGAAGTTTGTTTAGAAGCTCTTTCCTTTCTGGGCTGTAATTTCCCTGTTGTTCTCTAACCTCCACTGAAGGATCAGTTCCCACACTGATCTTGCCATGCCAGGATTTCGGGGTTATGAAGGTTCTTGCTCCTGGCCAGGACCAGCAAAGTCCAAGCAGACATTTAGAGCTGTTAGTTCCTAGCTGTCTTCTATGGGAGCAAGAGGCTCAAGCCATTTTCTCCAGTGGTCCTTCCCAGACAGATCTGGAAAGTATTCCAGAACCCAGAATCCCGAAAGTGAATGGGGTGGCGGTGGGGCGGGGGGGGGGGAGTGTGGTTGGGGGGGTGGTTGTTAATGAAGTAAAGGAGTACAAGACCGAGCCTGACAGTTCTTGCAGCAAGTGGTGCATTGACGAGAGCAAGGGAGGCAGATCCACACTGCTTCTCTGTTGTCCAGAAGGTCTTGGATGATGGCCCACTGTACTGAGCTTTTGAGCCTTTCAGGTCTTACACTAAAAGGGGCGGGGACTTTCCAGTGTCTCTATCCAAGTGCTTTCAATTCTGGATGTTCTCTGTTACTGATGCTGCAAGTCCCTGCCTCAATTTCCCCCATACATAAAATTAACATTTATGCACCTTGGTCCCCCCGCCTCTTTCTGAGTAACTCAGATCAACTCTAGGGCTGTGTGTGTGTGTGTGTGTGTGTGTGTGTGTGTTGGGGGGGCAGGGAGACTAGTCTAAGATTCGTGTGAGTCAAGGGGCCCAGTTCGACAGGTAAGTCAGCACCCATCTCCAGATGGGTGTTGCTGCCACCACTTCCTGCGGCCCGGTATGCCTGATGCCAATTGACACTGCCCCCAATATTTAGGGTGGGAAATGTCCCATTTCTAAACAGGTGTGGCCTAGGGGTTTTTCTCTTTCCTCTCGCTCTTGGTGACAAAAGGCAGGACAGGAAACGCTCACTTGGGCTGGCAAGTAACACTAGGGGCGGAGGGCTAGGCGGGGACCCGGGCGACTGCTCAACCCAGACGAGGACCAGGGCCCCCTGCCCTCGGCTGCGCCAGAGGCCCGAACAATAGCGCTTGCGGGCGGGGCGGGGGAGGGCGTGGCGGGAGGGCGTCGCTCCCCTCCGGGCACCGCCCCCGGCCCGCCCCCCGCGCTTGCACACCGGCTCGCAGAGGGCTCCCACCGCCGCCCGCCCAGGCACTGCCCGCGGGAGCCGCCGCCGCCGCCGCCGCGCCCGCAATGGACGTCCGCCTGTATCCCTCGGCGCCCGCGGTCGGTGCGCGGCCCGGGGCCGAGACGGCCGGCCTGGCGCACCTGGACTACTACCACTGCGGCAAGGTAGGCGGCAAGGTAGGCAGGGGCCGAGTGTCCCGGGCTCGAGCGTGGGGCAGGAGTCACCTCGCGGCTGCGGACGCGGCCACTTTGGGGCTCACACGGGGGACACGCACACAACAGCCCGTCGATGGGCACGTGCCGCTCTCACCGCTACCCTCGCGGTCACACACATGCCCCGAGTTGTGGATCACAGGCAGAAGTCAGCCCGACAGCCACCCGCACGACGACACGGTGACACACTCACCCACACTTCGTATTCATTCACAAGCCGACGCGCAACCCAACCAGGCGGCACCACACACAGCCTTCACCGTCCCACATAAGTCACTGTGCCAGTCATTTACCGTCAACCACACTCAGCCTCTCGCCCACGTACACGGCTACATTAACATACACAAGTCACTTCACCCATCCGCACACACAACGCTGCTGCCCACGTTCCTACCCGCTGTCACATCCAGTGAAAACCGGGGACAGCCACACAAAGAAGTAGCTCCGACAGTCCCAGCTCACACTCACAATGACCCACAAGTGCACACGGTCACACTGATCTATCCCCCTGGACAAGAAGCCTCAGCTACGAATCGCCCTGACGGCCAAGCAGTCATACCCGGGCACACCCAGTGACAGTCGCAGGCTCCAGCACCCTTCACTCCCCGCCCCCACCCCTTGGTCGTCCACACTCGCGCGTCGGGGTTTTAACTTGTCGCTGCCGCGCACTAATTGGGCCGTTTACTAATTGGCCGTCACTGCCCCCATGGCGCCTGGGATTCTATGTTGGTGGCGTCCAATCAAGGCATGTCCCTTCCCTGGATCGGGGAGCTAGCGTCCCTTCAGGCTTGGGGCTGCAGTGAGGAAGCACCTCTAGCCACCCCCCACCTCCCATTTTTCCAGGATCTCTGTCCCCAACTCCAGGCAGGTCCCGGTAACGCGGCGCCGTCAGGAGGCTGAGCCTGGATCCTGGGACCTAAGGGGTCGGACCCAAGCTCCTCTTCTAGCCCACCAGGCAGGGTCAGGGGCAGCCACGCTCTCCGAATCCTCTTCCCTGGCAGGGAAGGGAACTTTGAAACTTAGTTGGGAAGCCAGACGGTCGGTGCGTCCCCGGGTCTGTGCGTCGGTCCGGGTCAGGCTGGAGCCGAGAGCGGCTTTTCGTCACTCGGAGCCCGGATTGAACAGCGCGCGTGGGTCTCCGGGCGGTCGGGGCGCAGACGCGCGGGCTCTGCGGTGCTGCGTGGTGAGTGCGCGTCGGGTGGCTGAATCTGCGACCCTCTGGGGTCTATCCCCTTCCCCACAGGCTGTCCGCCCAGCTCCTGGCTGCGGGGATGCTGGCGGGATACTGCGGGAGCAGAGCGTCCGGCCGATCGCAGGGCCTCCGGGGCTGGGCCTCTGCAAGTGCGTCCTCAGGCCCTAAGGGAGCGGTTGCCGCCAGGAGCCCTCTGCAGTTCACCCTGGTCCGGGAGGCGTGGGCCGCGCAGGCGGGGGGCGTCCCGGGGCGGAGGTGGGCGGAAAGCATCACGCGGAGGGGAGAGCAGATTATCTTTTGTGCGCTGATCCGCAAAGTTGGAAGCCTGAGAGGGGGATGGTGCCTTAGAGAGAAGGCGGGTTCCGGAGCCGCTTCCACTGTGGTGGTGGGAAAATAGATTAAAAACAGCAAGTGGAGTTTTACAAGGAGCTAACGGATGGGGCATTGGGTCATCTTCTGCCCTTGGCTTTGTTACGTTTAAAACCCCAAATGGGTAAGACAGGGTTCACCCTCTGGTTTAGAGGCCGTGATAGAGACTGGACATTTGTGCCTTCAAGTCTGGGTACCCAGGCTGAGGAGGAGGAGGTAGTGATTACCTAGAAGAGGTCTTTTGGAGGTGAAGTATCTGCAAACCCCATCAGAGTGGGGACAAACTGTCTCTCACTGCCGCCTTTGGGAAGCAGGACTCTGCCGAGCCCCCCATCCTACCCCACCCTCACCCCGCGTATTTATTCGGAAGCTTTAGAAACCTCTGACTCAGCACCAACAACCTCCGAGATCGCAACTAGCTGGGGAGGGCGCAGAAGTGGAGGGTGGAGATTTGGGTTTCTATCTGTGCTGTAGGACCCTGGCCCATAGCTGGAGAAGTTTTGTGCATAGCGGGGTGGGACAAGCCACTAGAATGCTTGAATGGAAGGTGTGACCATTTGCTTAGATGTGAAATCTGCTGTTCAGTCATTCATGCTGGGTGGGGTGATGGAGCACCTGGCTCAGCTTGAGCCAGAGTCCTGTTGGCAGACTCCCCAGTGGGCTGTGGCCTTCTGTGATGGCCTTCTGTGATGGTTCACTGTGACCGGGAACTCCATTTTTTTTTCAGACTCCAGAAACTGATGTAGAAAGATTGTGGAAAAGAAAATGTCCAAGCTTCAAGCTCCCTCTCAGCGGCTCACTATCAGAGCTGGAGGGTAAACTGAGACCTAAGGTGTGGTAATAGCCCACTAGGGCGGTGTGCCTGTAAAATGGGTTACAGAGCCAGAACACAGCCCACACACTGGGGGCTCTGTTCCTGCAGCCAAGACAAGAGGCTTGTCTCTCAAGCATTTGCCCAAACGATGTCAGACAACCGTGGGGCAGTTGACCTGGAAGGGCCCTTGGCGACGGTCCCCTTGGCGACCATCCCCTTGGCGACTGTCCCCTTAGCAATCCTCTACACAGAGATTCCTAGCCTCTTTAAATTGAAGTCATGAGCACTAGCTGTTCTTTTGGTGTTTTTTGTTTGAGAAAACACACAATGATAAAAAGCCGCTGTGGCTTCATTTTAGCTTCGGAATACTTGTGTAATTTATTAATCACGGTAACATTAGCATGCATTAGAAAAATCGCTTACCAGATAAAAGACAAGTATGTTACTTTTAAAAATGTAGAATCGGCGCTTGGTAAGCACAGCAGCTCCTGGCCTCTGGTGTGGAGGATCTTGGATCTCATGAAGAGGACTATTGATCTCCTCTTTGCTTCATAGATGGGGAAACTGAGTCATGGAGCAGTATACCCATGGGTTACTGAGCAGGCAAAAGGCACGGTTGAGGTTGAATCTACATTTCTGTTTCTCAATTCACAGCAGGACAGTAGTCTGGCCTCCTTGTGAGTCTCTGTCACGGTTTGGGGGCTGGGAACCCATGATTTCCAGCCACCGAGATTCAAATTCCTTCCATTTAGATTTTGGAAGACACTTTACCAGGTTGGAAGCTCCCAACTCAGCTAAGGCAGATTGATGCCAATTAGCCACTGGGACAGGGTAAACCTGGCTTCATAGCTCCATATGTGCTTTTGTGAACTACAGGAAATAATGTATAGCTTTTTACAAACAAGTTTAAAATACATGTATTTATGTAGGCATGTGGGCATGCGTGGAAGTCCGAGGACGACTTGAGGCTCTCTCCTTCCACTGTGTGTGTCCCAGAAGTCAAGGTTAAGTTGTTAGGTTTAGCAACAGGTGCCTTTACCTACCAACCCACCTCTAGGCTCTCTAGTTCTTTGTGGTTACTGAGTATGACTTAGTTTAATATAATGTAAATGAGCTTTGAAAGATATGAACACCCAAGTACCCACCAATCCAGTCTAGGTAGAGAATATTTCCATTACCCTAGAAAGCCCCATTGTGCCCTTCCCAGTCAGCACCCATCCACTATCCCAGTTTCTTTTCTGATTTCTATCTCCACAGTTTGTTTCAGATCAATTTAGGACTATTAACTCCAGTTAAGCCCCAGAATTACAGATGTAACATAGGCATTTTGAGTATGGCTTCTATTTAGCTCGGTCTGTCTTTCAGATTCTTTTGGTGTGTGTGTGCGTGTGTAGTTTGTTCCGCTTTGTTGCTGACTGACATTGCTTCGTGTAAGTACAGCACTCTTGGTACTTGGGTATTTGGGTTTGTTTCCAGTCTGGGGAAATTGTAAATAAAGCCTACCACAAGTGCTCTTCTACAAGTCTTTTTGTGGAAAGAGCAAGTTATTTAATATCGCTGAGCCTAGGTATTCTCTTTAAATTTTTTTCTTTAAGCTTTGTTTTTTTTTTTTATGGGTATGGTTATTTTGCCTGCCTGTCTGTATATGCAGAAAGATGAGGACGCAATGCCCCTGGTGGCGGGAAGAGGGCCTCAGATCCCCCTGAACTGGTGTTACAGATGGTTGTGAGCCACCATGTGGGGGGTAGAAATCAAACCTGGGTAGTGTGGGATTCCCCTCTGTATGTTATGAATATGTTTTATTACCATTGGTTAATAAAGAAGCTGCTTTGGACCTATGGCAGCGCAGAATATAGCAAGACAGGAATTCCAGGCAGAGGTAGAGGAGAAAAGAAGGAAGAGTCAGAGAGACGCCATGTAGCTGCTAAAGGAGAAAGATACCTGCCCACCAGAACCTTACTGGCAAACCACGAGCCTTGTGATAAAATATAAAACAATAGAAATGGATTAATTTAAGATGTAAGAGTTAGTTAATAAGAAGCCTGAGCTAATAGGCCAAACAGTGTTGCAATTAATATAGTTTCTGTGTGATTATTTCCAGTCTGGGAGGCCGGGAACAAACAAGCCAGGTCTCTGCCAACACCTGGGTCCTTTAGAAGAGCAGCGGCTGCTCCAGGCCCACCTTCTGGAGGATGTTGCCTCCTTCTGAGATTCAGGATACAGGAGTGAGAGATGTAGGTTAGGATAGTTCTTGGCACAGACCAGCTATTGATTAGTTGATGGTGGTATCAACCACCTGCCACCTACTCCAGTAAGAGGTTTAACCTCTCTGCTCTGGGCATCCTTTATCCCTGTTTGATACCCCTTTAAAGGCTAACCTGGGTGCCACTGTCATGGAGCACCCTGTGGCCAGCCACCTGCTCTCTTCCTCCAGTCTCTTCCAATGACTAGTACTGAGTGGGATGTGGCATGTTCTATCATCTCTGTTATTTAATCAACAAATATTTATTGATCACTGCTTTGTGCTAGAACTTTGCTAGGTAACCAATGCTGTGGCAATGAACAAAGCAAGTCCAAATTGTTGCTCTCAAAGCTTATTTATCTGCCTATGGATAAAATATATAGTAATATGATTAATAGGTCTCTGGGTGTGAAGTAAGCAAGAGGGTTAAAGTGAGCCATGGCCTAGGGCGGTGTGTGGCTTTGCAAGTGTGTGTGTATTTGTGTGAGTGTGTGTTTGTGTTTGTGTGCCCTGATGCACACACATGTGGAGGCAGAGGTTGACACTGGGTGTTGTCATAGTTAGAGTTAGTTTTTAACTACAATGCTACACAAAGTTAGACCTGAGAAGAAGGACTCTCAGTTGAGGAATTGATTCTATAAGACTGGCCTGTGAGCATGTCTGCTGGGCACTTTCTTGATTGCCAATTGACTTGGGAAGGTCCAGCCCACCGTGGGCGGTGCCATCCCCTAGCTGATGGGTCTGGGTTGTAATGAAGCAAGCTGGGCAAGCCAGCAGGGAGAGAGTCTGTAAGCAGCATTCCTCCATGGTTACTGCTTCAGATTCTGACTCCAGATTCCTGCCTTGACTTCCCTCAGTGATGGACTGTGGCCCGTAAGCTAAATAAACCCTTCCTCAATTTGGTTTGGTCATAGTCTTTTACCATAGCAACAGAAAGCAAATCAGAACAGACAGCTTCCTTTATATGTATTTTAAGAGCAATTTCTCATTGAACCTGGAACCCAACATTCTGGCTAGAGTCTTCTAGGGTCTACCTGTCTCCACCCCACCATCATGGGACTATAAATGTGTACCTCCATGCCTGGCTTTCACTGGGTTCTGGGGATCCAAACTCCAGTCCTCATGCTTACGTGGCAAGCTCTTTCCCCACTGAGCCGTCTCCCCAGCCCCCATTCTGTGGTTTTAAGGTGGGGGGTTGCTGGCAGGCTCTTGAAATTTTGAAAATTTATGTTTATAATGAGAGTTACTTGGTAATTTTTTCTCAAAGCTTTATTTATTTTTGTTTATGACTGTATGTATGTTTGTGTGTATGTATGCATACATGTGTACAGATGCCTGCCAGAAGAGCGTGTGAGTGATGGGGAGTGAATTCTGGCTCTCTGCAAGAGCAGCTAGAGAGCCTAACCGCAGAGTGCAGACTCCAGCCTCTGATTGGTAAGTTTTAAACAGCAGATTCCTGGACCACACTCCCAGGGGTTTCCATTCACTTGGTCCTGGGGGATGGACTTTTGGAATTTGCACATCTAATGAGGCCCCATGTGATGCTGCAGCTGGTCACACGCTACAGGTCACAGTTTGCATAGTGGTGGCTTGGTTGTTTGTGTACAGTTTTGTGTGGGCTCCTGGCAGACAGGAACCATGCCCAGCACTTGGCACAGTGCCTTCTCATAATGGCTCAGTAAGTAAGTGGTGGTGGGTGACTTATTTTGCTTTCCACCCACACAGTTCTGGGCACAGGATCGTGTAAGGATGGGAAGTAGGAAAGCATGGTTACTGAATGGCTGGAGGCTCCGTTTGGCAAAATCCATGAAGTGGAGATTGCTCTTACTGCCTATCCTGTACTTGGGGTATCTGAGGACTTTACAACATCTGTAGGGGTGAGAGTGGTACGGCTTCCTTCTGCAGGGGGCAGGGATGGTCCTGTGGGAGGAGCCCTGGCCTGGCTGGAATTAAGGGGCTCTGCCAGGAGGCCAGCATCTCTGCAGGAAACTCTTTACTTCCCATCTTGTCCTGCATCCTGTCTGTCTAGAGGGCCCTTCCGGGATCACGCTTTTCTATATCAGAAACAGCAGCCCAGGCCAACCACTGCTCACTCCAGTCTCCTGAGAGAATTTGAACATGTCTTGAGCTTTCCCTGGGTTTCTGCTTCCCTGTGTACAAAGGAGAATTGAATCAGTGACCAATCACCCTATCAGAACAGAGTGATATGGAGATATAATGAAATGAGCAGTTGGGTATCTTTTATAATTGTGGTGCATGGAGGGACCCTCCACCAGGGGGCAGTGGTGAGCCTTTTTGAAGAGCATGTAAGTCTGCTTTTCATTACTATAACAAAATACCTGAGGCAGCCTAACTTTATAAGAGAGAGGTTAGCCTCAGCTACATAAGAGGACTGTTTCAAATATATATATACATATATATATTAATGCTTGGAGGCCAAGAGTCCAGAAAACACAGCTTGGGCCTCCTGAACGCTGCCTCTTGACTGCCTCACCTCGTGGCAAAGACACTAATGGCAGGAGCAGGTGTGGGAGCAAGTGATCGATTCTATTTCAAACCAGGACCACAGAGCTGGCAGAGGAGAGCTTGCTGCTCTGAAAACATCCCTGACCTCGAGCCTGAGGGTCCTGGAGCCCAGCCTCTTGACTACAGTGAGCAACTCCCACTGGGCCTTTTGAGGGGGTCTTGAGATGTTGTCCTTGTGGGAAGGGAGGACTCTTGTGTTCCTGGGGCAGGCCTGGTAGATAAGCGTTCAATAGACATTTGCTCAGGGCATGAGGGAATGAATGAGTGGAGGGCTGCCCAGTTGCCTCTATGCTACCGGAGGAACTCAGTCTCTGGTTGCCTCAGAATCTGAAGACTATGGGAGTGCCTGGAGTCTAGAGCAGAGCAGGGTCCAAGTGTTTTTTGGTCCAGAACTGTCCCATGAGCCAGCCCAGAGGATGGTGCCTAGTGTGTGTGGGGGTGATGGAGCACTTGGGTCTGGACTCTCTGCAGTGTGGCTGCCTGTCATTCCTTTGGGTCATCTCTTTTGCTTCCTTGGTTTCTTAGAGTCCCAGGATTGATGTCCAGTGTGGGATGGCTGTGGAATGCAGCAGACCTGGGATTACATGCTGCCTAAAGCGTCAGGAACACAGATAAGTTATTCGGGGGTCCAGTCTGTTCTCTGTCAAACGGCAAATCAGCGGCTCATGTCGGAGGGTTGGAGATCACAGTCCTCGTGGCGGCAAGACACCTTTCATTTCCATCCACTTGCAACAGAGCACCAGAGTTCGGCCATGAAGAGTCCACTCTTGTCTCTATGAAGGGTGGGGTCTGGCTTTCCTCCCTGCCTCCATTTCCTTCTTTAGGTGGCAGGGAAAACAAGGAAGGGGTGATTAGAGTATCCATGGCTTGGGCTGGTGACCTTGGGCACATGGCTTAGCCACCCTAGGCCTTTTTTTTTCTTGGACACACAAGGGCTGTGATAGGAAGTGTTCAATTCCAAGATGTCTCACCTGGAAACAGACACTAGTGCCACCCACCCCTGGGCTGCAGCATCAGGTCTGGGGTCACACGCTGCTTTACCAGGAACTTCTCTCCAGCAGAGACAGCTATAGCTCCAGAGCTGGGTGGTTGTCGTCATTCACATCTCTGACCAACTTCTTCCTTTGTCCAAGCACATGTCCCTCTCCTTCTGGGTGTCCACTATGTCCCCAATCTTCCCTCAGACATAAACCATCCCTGGGCAGCTCTCCAGTTCTGATTATGTTTTTATGAAGCCCAGGTAAACCCAAGGTGAAGGGAACCCCCTCAGAACCTACAGGAGGTTTGAGGAGGCCACCTGACTGTCCAGGTCCAGGCTACATACCCAAGTCCTACAAGACATCCCTGTGTTCAAAGCAGAAAGATGCTTCCCTCCCCAGGCTCTAGGCTAAAACTGAGTGGTCCAGTTCCCTGACCAGCGGGATTGGCACCATCCTCTTGTCAGCAGTGCTAGCTTCCTGGTTGATTCTTAGGTTTGCTAACTCCAGCGGCATGGACACCTGTGCCCTCCAGCCACTGGGCCAGCGTTCGAGAAGTTGAGTGCACCTGGCAAGGGAGGGGAGCCACACACAGGCCATTGAACTTTCCCTTCAGCAGAAGACCAAGAAACCATCATGGAGACTGGTCTGAATTTGGGAAAGCGGAGCCTCTGTCCCTCTATGCCCCCTTACACCCCCTCCCACTCCAAACCAAGCAGCTGAAGTGTAGCATGTAGGCATCCTTGCTCCGCTGCAGGCTGGCCTCACCACCGGGGTGGACAGATCTCCCAAGGTGTTTTCCCTCTGCATGGGACACCCTCCCACAACTGTCATGTCTCCACACAACCCCACTCCCACTTGAGACTCAGCTATGTGACATCTTCCCAAGGGTCAAGCGCTGCCACTGCCCCTGGCGATTTTTTGTGTGCTTCTTGGTTTACAGTTTGACTCAGTAGATCACAGATTCATACGGTCCTTCATCTGGTAAATACAAACCTTCTTGTTGAGTGTTGAGTCCAACCCTGAATTCTCAGCACCAAGCACACAGTAGGCCCTCTAGAAAAATCCATTGTGTCGCTGAGAAAGCCAGCAATCCAGCAATATGCACCGTAAAACCATGATCTTCCAGCTCACTCCAGAAGGCACCAGAAATCCCAATTGCACTGTAGCAAGTTTTAAGCATCAAGGTAATTGATCAAAATTTATCACCCTGTGTTACACAACATCTTCTCTCTAAGATATAAAATTACCATTTACCATGACTCATTAAGTTAATAATTACCGACCATATGTTTTTATTGCTTCTCCCAAGCTGAGGTGATAAATCACCCTGTAGGTTTGGGTCTGTGTAAATACAATGACTGCCAACTGTGCAGATACGGCATTTACCGACAGGAACACTCAGGGCTGAAGTACTGGGCTGAAAACCTAGCCCCTGCTATGATGTGTTTGAGTTCCCAGGTCAGGGCTTCTCTACCAGGGCACAGTTTTAGAATATTTCTGGTTGTCATAGCTTGTGGGGAGGGGGTTCTTCTGCCATCTAGTCGGTGGGGGTCAGGGATGCTACAGCAAGAATTATAATGCACAGGAAAGGCTCCGTCGCGGTGTATGATGAGGGCCAAGGTACCGGCTGTGCTGGGGTAAGGAAGCGATGTTCTGGGCCAGCAGTGGTTTCCACCATGTATGTTATTTTCATCTGTGGTGACTTCTACCACGTATGTTATTTTCATCTGAGCTCACAGCAAAAATATAAGATATGGTTGGTCTTTAGCTATAGGCTGGGGCCAAGTCAGTGATCAAAGGCTTTGAACTAATGCATGGGTCTCTTCATTTGCCCAGTTCCCAGCCTCAGCTGCCTCTTTTGGGACTTTACAGGGTTGGGTTAGGAGAATTTTTCCAGGGACTGTGGGTTGGGGTACACATTCCTTAGGGTTCCCAGGCTGTGTTGTTGGTCCATCCTTTGACTTCTGTATTTCCAGTGGTGTCTCAGTGTTTCTGATGCTGTCATCTTCCTGTTGCCCTCTGGGCTCTAATGGACCGATTGGATTCTCCCATATACAGATCTGTAGCTGAACTGTGACTAAATATGCGTTATGAAGGCATATATATTTACCTCTACCTTATCTGTGATAGATTAAGGCGGGTAGATTTTTATCTTTGTCATTCTGTTGGGATTTAGAAGCAAGGGGAGAAGGTGAAGTGTGTTTAGCAGCTTCCTTAACACCTAGTTCCTGCGTAGTGAGTTTGTTTGAAATTTTGTGGTATTTTTTGTGGGGGAAAGTAAGGTAGAAATAAACACAAATCATTTACCGGCCCGTTACAACTTGTAGGTGGGGAAACTGATCCAAATAGCTGAAGTACTGCAGGTGGCAGGGGAACTGGCCTTGTCTTTCTCTGTGGGTGGCCTCCACATGAAGCTCCCTCCTGAGAGGTGTGCGTGTGTATTCATGTGTGTATGTATGTGCGTGCAAGTATGCATGCAGCCACACTATGTGTGTGTATCTGTGTGTGCACATGCAGGGGCCTGTGTGCTGCTTGCTTCTTGCTTTTCCCATTGTAGAACTTTCTCTTCTAGGGGTCTGGCAGCTCCAGCTGGGCCCCTTGCCTTAGGTCTCCACTTCAGGCCTCATTTGCCAAAAGGTCGCTTCCACATTAGAGCTAATTAAAGCGTGCTTATCTTGAAGTTGGGCCTCATTTTCAGAATGACTCAGAAACCTGTTGGAAATGATTCTGGCTCCATAGTTAACCCCAGGTCAATCTCATGCATAAATTTTGTTGTTGTGCTGTGCCGTGTTTCGGGTGGACCTGGACTCTCCAGAGAGGGAGGGAGACCCTGGGCTTCGGGGCTTGCTTGTTCATTCTGCAAACTTTTGCTGATAGCGCCATGGGTGATTTCGGGAGCCCCACACTTCCTCTGTTCTCTGTGCCCACTTGACAGCTCAGTTAGCTTTGAACGTGAAGCCAGGTGGCGGAGCACATGTGACCGTGAGACCAATGAAGTGCCCAGGTTCATCTTCTGGGGCTGAGATAGGTGCTCCGTGACCTTGAACCTATTTCTCAGTCTCAGAATCCCATTTTCTTAATACTAGACTCTCACCTCACGTTAGTGTTGAGATCTCTGGGAGATCAGAGCAGCTGTTTTCTAGCTCATTCTTGCTACTTGGGGCTGCTCAGGTCACGTGCCCCTCGGGAGAGCAGCGAGTATCGCCTCCATACCTCTTCAGTAGAGAATACCAGAAGCTTTTCACTGCAGGGCCCCCAGGAAGCCTCAATCACACACTCAGACCTAACTCCCAAGACTAACCCAGATGAGGCATCTGGGCACACTAGTGTCTTGGAAGCACTTGTAATGGGAGCCACAGCTTGCTCCTCTCCGCAGGAAATATTCTTGTAGCCGTCTGTCCCGGCGGGGTCCCAGAGATAGTGGCACCAGAATAGCTTCTCCTTGCTGTCCCCTCCTTCTGGATTTTAGTCTAGGCAGTACAGAGGGACAATTACATCGTGGCAAGTGGTTTGGGAGCCACCTTGCCCTCAAAACCTGTCCTCCACAGCGACCACATGTCCCCTTAGCTGCCAGGGTCCCCATAAGGGGCACTGCAGTACAATTGTCACTGTGCTCAGGAAACCCCGAAGTATGGCTACTTTATCAGATAGTCATCTTCTGTAGATCACGTCTCCCTATCTGGGTGCACGTCAGCAGCCGGAGTCATTTTCTACTGTGAGCACATTGACTGAGGGTGTGTCAGTAGCATCTGCCTCCAGTGGGTTTGCAGCCAGTTCACAGGATAGGATTTTCTTGGCAGTGAGATATGGGGTGGTTGATCTTAAACTCTATTTTCTGTCTCATTCATTCAAGGGTGGTGTGTATGTGTGGGTGTGTGTGTACGCACAGACACACACACACATGTGCACACACTCAAAAACACATATATATGCACAAGTATGCATATGGATGTAGTTTACAGACACATGTGGGTGTGTGGAAGCCAGAGAGTGACACTGGGTGTCCTCCTCAATTGTTTCTCCACCTTATCTTTTGAGACAGGGTCTTTCATTGAACCTGGGTCTAGACTAGCTCTCCAAAATATCTCGGGGATGCCCCCTCTTCTCCTCCTCCCCAGTGCTGGGATTCCAGGCATACCCGCTCTTCACATGGGTGCTGGGGATCGAGTTCAGGTCCTTATGCGTACATGGCAGGTGCTTTAACCACTGAATCTCAGTCTCCTTTGGAGGGATAAATAAAAGTCCTCAGGATGCTTTATACTGCATTGTGCATTGCACATTTTCTGGTTGAGTTCTATAAGACATATACACACACATAAACACATACACAGGAATATACCACATGCATGAATAACATACACACGAACACACATATGCACAAATATACCATAACACACATGAAAACCCAACATACATGAATATATGCCACACACATATATACATGAACACACATACATGAACACATGCCACACACACATATACATATATACACACATGCATGCACATACATTAACCAAGAAATAGGCTTTATCATACTCACCTGGAGTCCTACTTGGATGCAATGACTATGAGTCAGTGCACTTACCTTTTCCTCACTCATTCATCCCACCATCCAAAAACCATATCCAGTTCACTATGTCCACGGCTTTGTGGCAGGTGCCAGGTACAGATGGGTGAGTCGCATGTGGCCCCTACCTTGTAGGACCTTCTGTCTTATTAGGTATGTGGCAAGGGTGATTTCAAATGTGCATGGTAGGCATTAGGTATTATAACTCAGGATACCACAGGTCATCAAGCCAGGCCAGAGGCAGGTGAGAAGGATGCTCTTGCTGGTGAGCAGAGCCTGGGTGACAGTCACTCCAGGTAGAAGGAACAGCAGATGTAGAGGCACAGAGGCGATGGATGGGTCAGGGGTGAGGCTAGAGAGGGGAGCATTTGGAAAGCTATCCACTATTTCCAGGCCTCAGTTTCCCCCATCTCCAAAATGGAAGCAGCATTGTTTACCTGTTTATGAAATTCAATAAGGTATGATCTCATGTTTAAGCACCTGGCAGCATTAACTCAAGTTCCGTATTCAAATCTAACTGCAGATGCCCAAGTGCCAGGCTTTGATTTTAAACAAGATAAGAACCAAATAATAGAAAGAGTCTCAGCAATGTTGTCACACTTCCGAGGGTCATTGTCTGTCCTTTTAGATGGAGCCCTAAACAGTGGCAAAAGACCCTGGGTCCTGTCTTCCAGGATCATGGTGGTTATCCTGGAATTCACTATGTAGACCAGGCTGGTCTTGAACTCACAGAGGTCTGTCTGTTTTGGTGTTAACAATAAGTCAGCACTTACGGGTCCAGGTGTCCCCAGGACAGTTTTCTCTCTGATGCCCTGTTTGGTGTTCTGCCTACTTAGCCTGTTGCTGTCCTGTTTATCTGAAAGGCGACCACCTCCTGCATTACAGCCCAGGACCTTCAGCTCTCAAAACATTTTAGAGACAGTTTCTGTCCGGTGCCTGAGTGTTGCATGCTGGGAGGGCTGTGGAGTCTTTGCAGAGATCTTCCCGCGAGAGAATCAGATCCATCTATTCTGCGTGCAGAAGTGAGTTATGGCTCAGAGCTGCACAGCCCTAAACTGTGTCCTCATAGAGCTCCGCTCGCTCTACCCTCCCCATGCAGCATCCTCGCGGGGGGTCTAGACGCTTCCTGCTTTTCAAAACTCACCTCAGCTACTTTGCATTAAGCCCCAGGCTCCAGGCTCACTCCTGGAAACACAGTCAGCTCTGCTATCGCCTCGCTTTATCCCTGCTGCCTGCCTGGTGGCTGACCTTGCCTGGACTGTCCCAACCTGCATCCTCATACGGAGACTGGCACTGTCCCACCCTTCAGTCCCAGCTTTAGCCTCTTGTCGTACTCTGGGTCCTGACATGGTCGCCCTCTTGTCCATCCATCTAAGACATTTCTTTGGGGCATGATATGTCTGTGGAATGGCTTGACTGTTTCCCCTCTGGAGAGTGGATTTGAGAACCAGCGATTTGGCTCATGTGCACCTGCCATGTTGTTTGCGACATACGTGCTCAGTGATAAGCCGTGGAAGGAGAAAGGGGGGGGAAGAGGCAGATGTTTTCAGGAAATGCCCCCATAATGCATCCAGGATGTGCTTCCAAGAATAATCTTACTCACCCTCTCTGGGCCACCTCTACCTCCTTTGCCAGGAGAAGCTAAGCCTGGGACTCACAAGTATCTATAAATACTGATCTCTTGGTGGCATCCCACCAGGGACATCTCTAGCTGAGCCAGGGAGGAAAGTGGGAATGCCAGTCAGATGGGTTTAAGGTGGAAATCCTTGGCCTCTGGCTTTGAATTCATGTTTGACCTCTAAGGCAAGGGCCATCAGACCCAGACCCACGTCCCTGCCAAGGTGACCTTGGCTTTTCCAGGAGGGACACATGCCTCCTTGTTGCTTGGACTGGAGGACAGTCAGCCTGGCCTTCGGAGATAAGGGGACTCTCTCTGGTGTGGGAATGTTACTGTTGAGCAAGCAAACTTGTGAGTAGTCTGTCCTGAAAAGATGGTTCCCTTTCTCTTTACTAAGCTGGAAGTCATGGACATGATATTTTCTACCCAAAAGCTCTGTTCCTAGCCCGCTGATGATTCCAGGACACTGCTCCTGTTGGCCCTTTTCCCTTTTTGTATTCAATGCTGTCAAAGGTGCTGCGCCAGTCCAGTTGGTTTTGGTTTCTCCTGGAAACAGTGTGTCATTTACCTTGTCATTGTGTCTGTAGGCCCTGTGCCTCCCTTCCTACCTCTCTAGAATCACTGCTTCACGGAGGTGTCTGGAGGAACTGTGTCAGTTAGTAGAGTGTCTAGCATGCACAAAGCCTTAGGTTCCATCCCCAGTACCCTATGAACCAGGTAGGGTGGTGCATCCTTATAGTTCCAGCACTTGGGACGTGGAAAGGAGCAGGAGGGTCAGAAGTTCATGGTCATCCTTGGCTAAACAGTGAGTTTGATGCCAGCCTGGGCTATGTGAGACTGTGTCTTTAAAAAAAAATAGAAGAGTATATGGCATATTTATGACTCCTGATTTCTGTTGGCATGTTTTTCTCTGTGTATATGATGTGTATGCGTGTATACATGTGGGCATGTAGATTGTCAGTTCTCCCCTGCCGCTTTGTTTGATACAGGATCTTTTTGTTGCTTGCTACTGCTGGCCCACAAGCTTCTGGGGAATTCTTCTATCTGTCCCCCATCTCACACCTTAGGAACACAGGGGTTATAGACACAGACTACTGTGTCCAACTTCACATGGTTCTGGGGACTCAAACTCAGGTCTTCCGTCTTGCTCAGCCATCTCCCCAGCCCCTGGCATGCTATTTCCAAAAGGGTTGGACTACATTCACCTGCAGCAGGAGGAGGTGCCCATTTTCTTGTGCCCTCTACACACAGCTCATTATCTTCGGACAAACCTTCAATCGCACAGACACCTCTTGCCCAGGCTGCCTAACAGCAGACCCCAGGCCTTTGTGATGTGGAATTATATGCCCATCAGTGCAGATCTCAGCAAAGAGCTGTGTTTGCCATTGTGGTCTGATCTGTTGTTTTTTTAAATGCCTGGGGTAATATCCTCAATCAGAGGGCAAACAGAAGCAGGGAAAATCGGTAATAAAAAATGAATTAGGGTGATTAGCAAAGGTGAGTGCTTCCCTCCTCAGGCGACAGGCAGAGTTGACGGAGCTTTGCAGGGTGGCTCCTGTCCAAACATGCAGCTGGATTACTGCAACCTCAAGGCTGGCCCTGGGGTCTGCTCGGCACATAGGAGTCTGGTATTGCATTTAGTTTTGTAAAGGTCATGGGTACCCCTCGGACGGGGATCAACCCCTAGTGGGTTGGATCAGGGTCTCCAAAGAGGGGTTACTTTCAAGGGGAAAGTAACTCCCCCCATTTCTATCTCTAACCGAGATGAGGACTTCTTTGGAGCGGAGACTCCCGTGGGCCTGCTCTCTGCAAGAAGGAAGCAAAGGCTTTAATTGACTAATGCAAACATCGTGGCTGTCCAGCGCTGTGGGTTTCCTGGGAGCCAGGGTGCTCAGTGTCCCCACATGGGGCTTTGGTGGGCCTGTCTAGAAGGTTGGGCCGTGTCTCGAAGGTGGGGGACGGGATTATACATAGCATTTAGAAGGCACTGGGACTAACTGCGTTGGTTCCTCCGTGGCTGAAAAGAAGCAGAATTCTGGCGAGTGAGGAAGGTGTGCGGGAAGGACATGGCACTTCCATCTGGGCAGTGTCGGGATTTTCATCCACACAGATTAAAGGAGTCGTGTACACCACACAGTAGCAGGCTTGGCTAATACTTACGTCAGTTCACGGTTCCTCACAGCAGGATGAGGACAGGGGCATATTAAAATGCAGATTCTGGTGCAGTAGGTGGAGTGGGTAGCTAGAGATTGTGCACTGTTAAGGTCTAGGACAGTGGTTCTCAACCTTCCTTACACTTCAACTCTTAAACACAGTTCTTCAATACACTTCCTCGTGTTGTGGTGACCCCCAACCATGAAATTACTTTTTTTTTTGCTACTTCATAACTCTATCTTTGCTGCTGTTAGGAATCATAATGTAAACATCTGATATGCAGGTTATCTGATATGTGACCCCAAAGGGGTCTCGGCACATCGGTTGAGAACTGCTGGTCTAGAAGTTGCTGGAGGAACGACCAGAGCATTGAGGTGTGAGTGTGTGTGTGTGTGTGTGTGAAAGGTTGAAATGCCTCGAATCAGCGCCCACCCAAGGGTTCTGGGAGAGGCCCCTGATGAGGCGAGGTCTCAGGAGAAGGGATGTGACCTCAGCTTGAGCCATGACTTGATTCTCCTGTGCTCCGGAACTGCCAGTGTCCACGCCACCAGTACTGAGATTACAGGTGTGCACCACCTTGTGCCTAGCTTTTCATGTGGGTGCCTAGGTGTGAACTCATGCTTTCATGCTTGCACACGTTTAACGTTTAACTGACTGCACTATTTCCCCAGTCCCTCTACTAATGGGATTTTGCTCAGATACACACAGAGCTTTTCGTCTTTGTAAAGGATCAGTGGAGCCAATAGAAATGAGCCTGGAGAATCTGTTTAGCTGGGCAGTACAAGCCAGGTCTCCAAGGGGCTGGAGCCCTGGGACAGTTGCCGGGCCGTGGGGCTGAGCATGGTTAGGGCTCCATCTGGGCTCTGGCCTTAAGGACAGTGGGATTCATTGATGCTTTTAAATGGGAACAGTGGGTGTTGGATCTCCTTTTCATTATTTCCTTTGCAAGGGACCTGATTGGCGTGGTAAATCAAGAGGGTCCTTTGAGGATGCCCGCCAGCATGAGGAGGACCAGATACAGGACAAGGATGAGGGGGCCAACGAAGGGTGGTGATCAGGATGCCTGCAGTGTGCGGCGCACCTGAGGTATAGGCTTTGTGGGGAGAGTCACTCAGGACTCAGCAGCCATGGTATCCCTGCAGGCCTGGGCTCTACAGAGAGCCCCAGAAGCGCAAAGCGGTTTCAGTCACTTCCCCCATATGTAATTCGTTCAGTGGAAACTCACAGCTTCTCAGCTCTTACAGGTGCTGACAGAGACATCACAATATTGTGAAATGAGACGCCCGAAGCTGACTTCATTACCAGCTTACCTGGCGACGTAGCAGCTGCCTTAGCACCGACAGTTGGGTGCGACAGAGCTGAAATGGAACTTGGCAATTACCGCTCCTGCGAGGTTCTTGGTGCAGCGAAAAGTAGGTTCCGTGGAAATCAACCTTAGTAATCACAGGGTTTAAAATTAGTTCGTTACTATTAAGGCTGCACCGTCAGCAGAGGCAAGGGGGCAGGGGTGGGGACAGGTTTGGGCAGCCTGAGATACTGTGGGCGCACCTGCTCTGATGTTTTCCTTTTCAATTAGCTCCAGGGTTGATGCTCAGGGCTGCTTTTGTTTCCTGCACAAATCGCCCCTTCCTCTGCATCCTCAGCCTTGGAGTTTCCTTTAGACCTTCAGGGGCTTTCCTGAGTCTCTCCGTGAGACATGATCCATGGAGAGGCTCCACTCTGGATTCCTGAGCAGAGGAAAGAGTCATGAGACATGGCTGAACGTGGCCAAAGGTTCCTTACCCCACTATGGGATTTCTTTCTTCTGTCTCTGTTTCTGTCTCTGTCTCTATCTTTCTCGTGTGTGGTGTGTGTGTGTGTGCGTGTGCGTGTGTTCTGGGGAATCTGGTCTAACTCAGATCTTCATGTTTGCAAAGTAAACAGTTCAGTGACTAAGCCATCTCCCCAGTGCCTTTCCTGAAGTTTCTGTGAATTGTCTCCTTATTTTGTAGACGAAGACAGTGCAGGGCCCATGTGTGCTCACGACTGGTTCCTGGGAGGTCATGAGAGGTCATGGGAAATCTCTGTCGAGTGGCCTGGCTGTGTGCTGGATCCTTGTGACAGGGAAGACAGAAATTCAAATCTGCTTTGAGCCTCAGTCCCACCTGTAAGACAGTGACCGGGTAGGTGTCCGGGAGAGCCCTGTATGGGGGCTGTCATTCTTAGCGCTGATGTTTATGAACCTCCTCTTTTGTACCAGACTCTTCCCATAGGTGACACCTGCAGACCTGTGTGCCTTTGCACACTCGCCCCAGGAAGGCCTATTATTCCCACTTTCATAATAGTGAACAAAGGCTCAGAGAGGTTTCTGAACAAGGAAGTGTAGGGTCCAAAGTTTGAACCCAGGTGAGCTGGCCCCAGAGCCAGGCCATGGTGGTCCCTGCCCCTTACTCTGGGAATGACCTCCTTCAAGATGGGATACAGGGCTGTCTCTAGGGTTTTAGAGAGGAGGGCAGAAATGGAAATGTCTTCCCAGCAGGCCACAGCCCCTCCACAGGAAGCTGAGTCATCTCTCGGCTGTGTCTCTGTTTTGAACCATAGCCATCCAGCAGCCTAGTAATCTGAAAACTAAGTATCTCAAACAACAACAACAAAAAAAACGCTGGGGGCCTCCAGGTGCAAGGCCCCTCCCCCGTTCCGTGCCAGCTGCAGCTCCCCCAGCCCTGGGTGCCTTGGCCATGTGTTTAGTGCTCAGCAGAGAGCAGTGGGCCTGGAATGGGGCTGACCCACGTTCTGAGGTTCACCTTGTCAAGAAAGCCTCAGTATTTAACCTGCTGGGGTAGGGGGATACCCATCCCAGCCCTGTCCAGCCCTGTTGCTGGCACATTTGAGGTGTGTAAATCATGGTTGGGAAGCTCAACGTCACCTTTGCACGTGTGTGGGACCATACCCAGAATCCTGCCTCTCAGCAAGAGCGGAAGAACCCAGTCCAGTCATCCTGGCCTTGGCCCCTTAGAGTGATGCCATTCCCTACAGATAGGATGTCAGGGGAGGATTTCAGGACTGCGAGAAGACTGTAAGAACTTCCCGGGATTATCCCAGGTTAACCCACCTTAGCCTCTTCAAATGCACCCACTTTCTCCAACCAGATCGTCCCTGACTTAGAACAGTGAGACCTGAGGTTTCTTTTGTTCACAATCATGCAAAAGCAGCACGGATTGGTGGCCCCTGTCTGTAACCTCAACACCTGGGAAGTGAAGGCAGGAAGGAGAATTGTAAGTTTGAGGCCGGCCTGGGCTGCAGAGTGAGACTGTCTCAAAGCAAACAAATACCAAAACCAAAGCAAAGCAAGATGGCGTGAAAGCCAAAATGTGCAGAGAGGCTGGGGACCCATCCTAATGACCTCTGTCAGGACAACGGCCAGTCTGTTCCCTGAGACACTCAGCCACAGTGCCTGTAAGTGTCCTGCACCTGTTTAAGGTGGCCTGGGCTAAGCTGTGGCATCTGCAGTAGGGTTTCGATTTAGGATATTTTTAGCTTACTGTGTATTTTTGTAAGTGAAGGAGTGCCTGTGTACCCTGACTCTGCTCCTTGTTCAAATCCCTCCGAGTGTGCGAGCATGTGTGTGCATGTATACATAGGGGTAACTTGAGTGTTGTCCCCAGGTGTTATCCACTTTGTTTTTTTGAGAAAGGGTCTCTCGTTGGTCTGAAACTCACTGATTAGACTAATCTGGCTGGCCAATGAGCCCATTATCTGCTTGTCTTTGTCTCTCCAGTGAGGTGGGTGGGCTTATTAGCATGTAGGCCTGTGCCCAGCTAGGATAGGTGGTTTCTAGGGATTGAATTCACATATTCATGCTTTCTCAGCAAACACGTCACCAGCTAAGCTGTCTCCAGAGCCCTGTATCCCATCTTGAATGACAGCTGAAGCCCTCACTCCATGGATTACCCCGAGGGGCTTAGTTTGAGCAGTCAAGATTTCACACCTATGGGTGTCCTATGTAAGCAAGGATGCCTTGGAGGGTGGAGACAGTATCTTGTTCACTCCCTGCCTCCGCCTGGGAACCCTGACCATCACAGTGTGGTGGGCGGGCAGAGAGAGCAGAAGATGTGTTGAGTGGCTGAGTGTTGAATAAAGATGAGAGGATTTTTACCTCTGCCCTTTTTCTGCGATGGTCACACATCAGATTTAGCAGAGTCCCCAGTTGCTGAAGAGCATGTTTCCTGCTGTTCAGTAAGATACACATGCTCCTTTCCATGTCAACAAATGCTGTTTATTCTTCCCTGACTGCATATCATTTTACTGTTCAGAAAGTCATGCTTTAAAAAAAAAACCCATCATGTACCCGTGTGGTACATTATCATTTCCATGTTATTATAAATAGTGATAAAATAACTACCCTTAACCACATGAATTTGATCCCAGACAGTTCTTTGTCACCTTAAGCTTATGTAAATATTCATGGATAGCTTCTTTTTTATTTTTATTTTATGTGGATATAGATTTTGACTGCATGTATTGTCTGTACCATGAGTGTGCAGTGCCCATGGGGGCTAGAAAAGGTCACAAGATTGCCTGGAACTACAGTTATAGATGGTTGTGAGCCACCATGGGGGTGCTGGGAATCCAACCTGGGTCCTCTGGAAGAGCAGCCAGTGCTCTTAACTACTGAGCCACCTCTCCAGCCCTGACAGTTTCTTGTGGTACCCTTAAGCCTTAATATGCTTTAACATCTTCAGTGCTTCTCTGAAATTTTTATTGGTCTTTATATCATATTCTCACTTCCTTTTCCTTCCAATGAGGGCCATGTGCTTGGCCTTGACCTTAGAGCCATGGTGTGTGCTCTCTGTTTTGAATGCCTACTAGGTATCAGGCCTTATCTAGGAGCTGGATCTAGAGATGACTAAGACAGATAGTCCCAAGCATCTTGGAGATCAGAACCTCATGGGGGAAGATACACAGTAAATACAGAAACATAACAGGCGTGACTAAAGAAGCGTGCTGTGGGAATATGGCTCCATGCTGGAGAGATCAGAGGGGCTCCCTGTAGATGGAAATTTCTGTCTCTCCCAGTCCCACAGCTGTTCAGTCCCAAAGGAACACGCAGAGACTTACATTAATTATAAACTGTTTGGTCTGTTAACTCAGGCTTATTATTAACTAGCTCTTACAACTTAAATTAATCCATAATGTTTATCTATGTTTAGCCACGTGGCTTGGTACCTTTTCTCAGAAAGGCATTCTCATCTTGCTTCCTCTGCATCTGGATGGTGACTGACTCTCTGCCTTTCCTCATCCTAGAATTCTCTTAGTTTGGTTGCCCCACCTCTACTTCCTGCCTGGCTACTGGTCAATCAGCATTTTATTAAACCAGTATGAGTGACAAATCTTTACAGTGTACAGAAGCATTGTCCCACAGCAGCTCCCTCAGGATGGAAGCTCTTGGAGATGGACCAAACAGTGTTTTAAATAAATACAGTTTCTGTGTAATTATCTTGGGGGTTAAGCTAGCCGGGCACCGGAAACGCGGCCCATGCCTCTTGCTACATGGGAAGGGCTGGGGAAGACTGTTTCAGGCAGAGGTACAGAGTCACAGAACTAGACCCTTTCCACCCCTATTCCATAGGCTCCCTCTGTGCCACTGGCCCTTTTAACACTTGGCTTTGTTGTGTCCTGGCCCTTGTTTGTCACTGAGCCGATCATTGTTACCAGTGTTGTCTGGTGGGATTCCCCAGAGCTCTTCTTTCTCAGGCCTGGGAACACTGTTGGCTTTGACAGCACCCTTGTTTCTGTTGCTCTCGTGTGCTCCCAAAACATCCCATCAGTGTGACAGCACAGACCATAGTTCATGGCATCCAGTAAATATCACTCTTCCCATTCTATAGACTGAGAAACTGAGGCCCAGGGAAGTCAGCTGTCCCAGCCAGCAGAGCTAGAATTTGAACCCAGCTCTCTCCTTCTAGAGTCCATATCCTTCATGGAGCCCTAATTTAGCTGTGTTTACATGAAAGCTAATGAGATTACTAAGTAGTCCATAGGGCCTGGGGCCTATACAGACTCAAGCCTCATTTCCTTGTAATGGGTAACATTGACCCCTTGGTCTAACTTCAGCAAGAATGATTAACAGGGAGATTTCCATGTTTGTATTTTGTTACATATATAATGTTTTTGCCTGTGCAATAAAAGAAAAAAATTACAGAAGTAGCAGTGGAGTCCCCTCCTCCTGATCTGTGGGTAACCACAGCTAACAGCCTGGTGCCCTTGACAATATGACTCCAAGTGCATATGCTCCCACCGCAATGCATACACGCACACATGCCACACACATAAATACCCACGCACACGTGAACACACATGCGCACACATACATGCACACACACACACACACACACACACACACACACACAGTTTGTATCTTTTGTAAAAACAGGTCCATGCCCTTCACTTTCTCTCCTGACCAGTTCCTCCAAATTGGCACCCGCAGACGAGCGCCATCCACCCTGGTCCATAGAAGGACGCGTCTCGTGTATTCAGTCAGCTTGGGCTTCAGACATTCATCCTGCCTCAGGTTCGCATAATGAGCAACATTCTCCTGCGTGCCTGTATGAGGGATGCAGGTATTGCCACAGCGTGGGTGCTCAGGAGTCTAATTGCTGAATGAAAGGTGTGCAGATTCCGCACCTTGACAGGTGATGCCAATTTGCCTTCTCAAGGGCCTTTCGGTGCAGCAACTTCTCCCAAGCAGCATGCCTCTGAAGCCAGGGGTGACAGAGAGCGGGGCTGCCTTCTCTTCTGCTCCCGGAGCCTTCGCGTGGCACTCCAAACATGTGGGCCCAAATTGGGATAGAAGATGGATTTGGATCAAAGAGGTTAAATAACAGGTTTTTCCGTTTCACCTTGTAGGAACGGGATGGGGGGGCGGGGGTGCCGGGCCTCCAGCCAATAGAGGGCCAAGAGTCGTCAGGAGGGCTTATAAAGCTGCTATTTCTGGCATTTTTTTCTCTTTCTCTGCTGATTATGCAGCAGCATCTCACAGAGGCTGTCGCGGGCGCCTTCTCTCGCTGCCTGGGCTTCTGTGGAATGAGGCTCAGGCTCCTCTCAAGACACTGGTGCATTGCAGGTGCGTCTCTGCTGAAGGTAAGCAGCGCTGTCCGCTGCTTCGGGGTGGAGGTGCTCAGGCTGGCTCTGTAGGGCCAAGATGGGTGATGCTGGATCCTGGGTGGGGCCAGGCAGGAACTGGTGCCTGTCACATTCTGCAGTGAGGATGCTGTGCAGGGTCCAAGGGCCTGGCGATGGTTTTTCCTCTCTGATAAGAAATTCTGCATGCATTGGCTCTGCTGAATAGGATTAGCCACCAGTCTTAATGCCCAGGATACTCAGGAAGCATTCATTCCTACATGTATTTCTTCATGTATTCATACATATATTTATGTATTCATTCGTCTTGCATTCAACTCACATATAGCAGGCCTCGCCAGAGGTAGGTGCTTGTGGGGGGTGGGAGTAGATTGGGAAGGGGTCTTGCTCACTTAGACAAGAAGCAGTGAGAACAGAGATGGTAACAGCTCATAACATGTAAGGACCTAGAAGACACTGGGCTGGAGGGTGGGAGGGGGTCTTCTGAGAAAGGGGTGTGGTGCAGCTATAGATGGTACCAGGAATTGGATTTGGGAGACTGGAGAAGCAATCAAAATTCTCCCCTCATTTACTAAAGGCCGCTTTTCCTCTTGTCAAGTAAGGATACAGGAAACCACCAGCTGGGCTCTCCATGGCCACCCTTTTGGAGACAGAAGCAGTGGCAGGGGAAGGAGCATAGTCACAGCCCCAGGGGCAGATGCACAATGTAGCAGGTGAAAGAGGATCCTGTCAGTGGCATTTCCCAGCAGCCCCTAGGGAGGTGGCTGAGTGCAAGGAGGTGGGAGTGGGGGTAGATGGAGGGGGAGGGGAGGGGAAGAGCCACGATTCATTGCTATTAACAGTGCTATACCTAGATCCAAAGGCCTGATCCTTCTGGCACTCTCATTTCCCACAGTCATTGTTGGGGATCTGGTTTCATGCGTGTGCATCCCAGAAATGGAAGCTGACAGCTCAGGCCCATGTCTCCCCATGTGGGAACATCATGGGAACACAGAGAGACCAGAAACCGCCATCCCTCATGCCTCATGAGAGTATCCTTCCTGGTCCCCATAGAGTCACAAAGAATTGCCCAGGAAAGGTCTCACAGTGCTGGCCAGGGCAGGAATAGCTATGGGTGCCTGTCAAACAATAAGACCTGGGTTAGTGACCACATTCAAATCCTAACTTCACCCTGAGTAGTCTGTGACATAGCATGGGCTCTTCAAGCTGCCTGAGTCTCGGTGTTCACACCTGCAAAGTGGGCGCTGGCACCTTCTCTGTGATGGTGTGTGCACATATGTGTGCATGCACAAAGTCATACACACATTGCTCATACTTGGTCCAGCAGCTAGAAGGACCTCCATCCATGTTGAAGGGATGGATGGCCCAGAACAGCTCAGCTGTGGAGGAGGCCAGGACACGTGCTCTGGTGCAAGCGTGTGTGTCCAGAGAGCCTCCCCGTGTGTCTAGAGTGTTCTGGGTGGGGCTGGCAGAGAGAAGTTGCTCTGATCACCCCCATGGCTTCCCCTATGGGAAAGGGAAGGCACTATGGGACTTGTTGCTCCCCGGAACCAGAACTGACCCTTAGCTGAAGACTTGTAGGTAAACTGGTGTTTAAGTTTTACAGGGACAGACAATCACCAGCTGCTGATTGTCACCTGTGTGCTAGGAGTCGGGAATGGCTTAGAAAGTGAGAACGTTCAGTCCATGCAGACTTCCTGCCAGGAAAAGAAACTGGCTTGGAGCAGGTCTCCTTTCCGTGGGATCACTGTATGACCTCAGACAGGTCACTTTACGCCTCTAATCCTACAAAACGACAGGTTAAGAGGATAACAAGGGACAAGATACGAAAAGCCTAGTGTTGTGCTTCATGAATAAAGATGTCACCCCTTCCTAGGGAAGGGGACCCAGGGAGCTTTGGGTGAGGCTCAGTGTCTACCGCAGACTGGCGTGCGACAGGCTCCCACTGAAGGCTCGTATGAAGAAGGAAGGTGGCCATTGTGTCATCCCTGGCAAGCTCCTCAGAGAAACCATTCCAGCTGATCCCACCAACTGCTCCTGTTCCCCCATGCTGGTGGTCACTGGTGTGAGGGGCACTGTTAGAGTGGGCTTCCTGCTGGAAATTAACTTCCTGTCTGAGGCCCACAGGGTCCTCCATGCCCTTCCCAGCTGCCTTCTCAGGAACCAACCCATTGTTACTGAGATCAGGTACTGAAGTGAGGCGCCATTGGAGGAGGCAGCTCAGACCCAGCTGTGGCTGGCTCTGTGACCCGACAGGGGCCTGAAAAATAGTCACAGGTGGGTGGATTCCTGCCTCTCTTGGGCTCTGAGGGTCATTTTCTAGGGGGGATACCACACCACATGCCCACCCCTGGTGAGTATCTGTTGAATTCATCACCAGAGCAGCACTTATGAGGGGGGAAAGGCATTTTGCTAGCTAGGAAGTCCATGTCGCTTCCCTACATATGAGGAGCTATGGAGGCTCTGAGGCCGCTCATGAAGGATGTGAGCATGGACACCCTGCAGAGTTCAGGAGAAGATGAAACTGGGGGCAGCCCTCTCTTGATTCACCCCCACCATGCCCTTTATCTCACCCCTCTTAGTGACTCTTACTGCCCATTGGATACTTAGGCACAGACCTGGACACTGTCTGACCCCTTTTCCACCTGGTTGTAGCTAATCCATCCATGATGCTGGCTGTCCCTTCAAAGCTCCATCATCTACCACCTGGGTGACTTCAGGAGCCTCCTGTCCTTAACTTTCCCATTAGAATCTGCCCTCCCCGCAGCCAGCTCAGTGAACTGCTTTAATGTGTCCATCCCTCCTGTGGACTCTTGGAAGCTGCGGACCACTCCCCCACACCACTGTGTCCATCTCGAAGCCTCTCCTGCCTGCCTGGGGCTCATCCACTTCCACACTCAGGGGCTTCTGATTCCTCTAGGATCTTGTCTGAAGGGCACTAAAGCTCCTTCCCCAGCCAGGATGCCTGTCTCCTACTTCTTAAATCTTCAGGCTCCTGTGTCCACGGTAGGCTTCCATTAGACCCCCAACTCCCACTAATCTGCAGAGCTGGTCAGGACATTAAGGCTTTGCCAAAGGCCCCTCTGATTGTCTCTGTGCATGTCGTGGTCCCCCCAAGGATCTCACCCATGGACGATGCACCTTTGCTTTCTTACCTGTTGGGCATTTCCACTTGGGACCAACTCACATAGGCCTATGTGATGTGGGAAGAACGCCCTGCAGTAGTAAGTCAGGCCCCATAGACAGACCCCTTCAGAACCCCATCCTCAGTCTGTGGTTGATGTGGCTGTGTGGCCTAACCTCTCTGAGCTTGCAGTGTCATGAGAACTGACAAGATGGCATGTTCCACACATCCCTTTTCCTTGCCTGGTGTAATTATTCCCCTAAGACACTTGGAACATTTAAATGGCCTCTTCCACTCACTCCAAGCAGAAAAAACTTGAAGAGAGGTCAGACACATTAGCCCTCAGTGCCCCCACACAGAAGAATGTGCCATAGGTCTCTAAACGGGGGCAAAAATAGCAGCCACCAGGGCACCCTGTGATGCAGAAGCCACAGAGGAAGCCACAGGCCTAGCGGATGCCAGCTGCCTCGAGGGGATGAGGTTGCTCAGATGTGCTAGTGGAGCGGCCCTTGTGCCTGCCCTCGCCTGCTCCCTCAACCACAGCATCAGATAAGCCTGTGGACAGCTGTTGGCTTCCTCTCTGGGGAGGGTAATCGCAATATCATCTGTGGGCATGCTTTGTCTCCCATCATCTTTCTGGCCTCTACTCCCTTTCCCTGCCTGCTCTGCCCACCTTGATGTCCCCTTGCTGACCAAGGTGACACCTGCACACTCCACGTGAAGGCCTTGTACTAGCTGCTGGGCAGCATGGATGCTCCAAGCCTGCGCCATCTTGGCTGCCTCCCCTCCACCCCCGACTGTCCATCTTTCTGAACTTTGTCCTAAAAGTCCAGTTTGACTGGCTTACATGGAGTCCGCTCCTGCTCCTCTCACCTGCTCACTGCCTCCCTTCCATGTGTGTTCAGCTTTCCAATGTGCTGAGTGAGCCACTTGTCGTCTCTGAATATTGATGGTTTCTTCAGCTCAGGACAGGGAGCCCCAGGGGCCTTTGTTCACTGCTACTCCCTAGATGCCCATAGCAGGGTCTGGCACAAACCAGATACTCAATAAATATTCTTTCAGTTCATGGACACACGTGGCTATGAAGAATCATCAGGGCCCCTAGAAGGGGCCGAGCTGGGTTTGGCATGTTTTCAGGGGCTTTAGGACTGAGGGATGGACTCGTTGTCTTTGGGGGCTCTGGCATCAGGATTTTATTAGCTTTGAGCACAAGTCCCTGCTGATCCTGAAGTGACCGATGTCTCGGTCCAGACCGGGTTCTGGAATCCCATATTACACCTTGCAAGAATTGATTCTTAGAGTTGTTAGGAGTTTGACTTTGTTCATTGGCTTTTGAGAGAGGATCTTGCTATGGAGTCCAGGTTGACTTCCAATTCTCCATTCTCCTGCCTCAGCTCTCTGTGTGCTGGGATCATAGAAGTGACACTGTGCCTGGCTCATGGGACCACACAGTAGACCCAGCTTTCCCACTTCTCAGCTGTGTGGCCGTCACCTTTGCCTCTATTTCAGTTTCCTTGCCTGTTCAGTGAGTAATGATTCTGACCTTGATTAATTTGCAGGATTACGTATCAGTTCTGTGAAGTCCTGTCCTTGTAGTAGAAGGTCAGTAAGGCTGTTCACTCAGAGTGTATTAGGCTGGGCTATGCCTCAGGAACAAATAGCCCCCCGAAAATCAGTCATTTATCACAAGGATAATTTATTTATTTTTAAATATTATATTCATCCCCATTACCCTCTTTTACCCCTCCCACTCCTTCTTCATCTCAATGAGTAGTATGGTATATTTTTGTGCCTCCCACATGTTCCATGGCAATTAGCAGAGAAGTAGGTGTCGGGTTCTGCCCCATAGAGTCACTCAGGGTGAAGGTTAGTCTTAGCTCCCTCTAGAGTCCTATACCTCCTGCAGAGCCAGCCTGGAGTTCCCATGTTTGCCATTCTGCACTTCCATAAGAAGAGACCATTTGTTTCTGCTCCTAGCCCATTGCTCTAAGCCAGCACCATCATAAGGGGAACCTAGACTCAGGATCCCAATGCTGAAAGAACTATGGTCAAATCTGTCATGGTGGGCACATCCTGCCTGGCTGTCTCCAGGCAGAGGTACAGTTAACCCACAGCCTGAGCAAACTTACCCAGTGCTGGCTGAAAGTGTATGCCCTTGATACATCCATGTCCTGATCTCTGAATCCTGTCACCTCATGGCACAAAACAGGCTTTACAGATATTATAGAGATAAAGACCATAAGTTGGGGGGATTGTCCTGGCTTTCCTGGTGGCCTACAGTCATTCTAGGAAGCTCCTAAGAGAGATGCAGAGCAGGGGAGTTTGAGACGGTAGATGATGCCAGGAAAGAAGCGCTGAGCCTTATGCTTTGAAGGTGAAGAAGGGAGTCACAGGCCAAGTGCCACCAATGCAGGTGGCCACCAGAAGCTGGGGGTGCAAGAAATGCATTTGCCCCTGGACCCTCTGGAGCTGCCTTCCCTGACATGGTTTGAAGCCTGAAGCGATGAGCTTGGGACTTCTGGCTTCCAGAACTATGAGAAAATAATTTGTGTGTTGTTGTCACTAATTTGGCTTTGGTCTGTTTGTGGTTTTGCTGGGGTTAGAACCCAGGCTGTGTACCTGCTAGGCAGTCACTCCATGTCAGAGCCCCACCAGTCTGTGTGGTTTTACACTAGTCATAGTCTGGGCAGCTCCATCTGCTCTGACAGAGCCGGGCCACCTCTGTGCTCTCATGGTGTTCTGTGTCTCCTGCTCTGCCTGGCACTTCAGCCTCTTGGGGGAACACAGGAGGGTATGGGGCAAGATGGCAGCCAGATCACGTTCAGAGCCCAGGCCAGTCGCTTAGAGACTGTGAGCAGGTTTTTCTGAATTTCAATCCCCAGATGTACAGTGAACATTCAGGCAGATGTCCCCTAGCAAGGGGCTAGAAGCAGCAAGGGACAAATGCAAATATAATGGTACTTGGTTCAGCTCAAAACTTCTTTATTGGAAGCCTCTGATGGGCAGAGGGGGCAATAGGCCTCTGTGATCAAACCTCGTTCTGTAAATATATGGCCAGCAACTTTGGCCCTCAAACCTGGCCTGGTTGCAGCATGGCTCTGTGCATGTAATACCACCCCGCTTGTGTAAATATTCGCCTCCTGATTTGTGAATGCAAATGTATTTGGCTTCATGTATCACTGTCTTGCTCTTGCTCTTCTGGAAGCCAACCAAGAAGATTCTGAATTCTGTTTCATGCATGGGTTCTGGCTGGTAAGGAGCCCTGAGTCTTGCTCTCTCCAGCCCTTGGTGTCTGGAACCTCCCACTTTTTTCTCAGTTTCCTAGTAGCCCACATCCTCTCTGTCCCCTGGGGGCTAAGTAGGGTTCTGCTGGTTCGGGGCAGAGGTTAAAACCCAGGGCAGGAAGAGCCCACACATGCAAACCTTACTGCTGTGAATTTAAAAGGAAAATATCCTTTTCTTTTGAATTATCAGAAAAAGAAATAAAAAGGAAGTGTGTGACCAAGGAAAGGAAATTAGGGGTTGCCACCAGCATGAGTCACCCCCTTTCTGTCCCCTGAGTGGGGCCTTTGCCCTGGTTCATTCACCCGAGCCTCTCAGCACCAGCTCTGCAAAATCCTGGGGCTGTGCTGATTTTATTCTGGGTGCAGACTTCCTGTTCTGGCCATCAGTGGGAGCTTCTCCTTCAGAGGCATGGTTCTGCTGTTCCGTTTGCTACTGCTACTGCTGCTGGTGGTGATGGTGATGGTGGTGGTAGTCTGTGTGTGCGCACATGTGTGTGTGTACGAGTGTGTGCATGTATATGTGTGGTCAATCAGTGGTCCAGACTTCAAGTGTTCTCTTTAAATGCTCCCCATCTTCTCTTTTGAGACAGGGTCTCTCACAGAACTGGCACCAGTTTGGCAAGGCCGGCCAGGGAGCTCCAGAGATCTGCCTGTATTCATCTCCCCAGAACTGGGATTTACAGGCATGTGCTGCCATGCCCAGCTTTTGATGTGGGTTCTGAGGATCAGACGCAGGTCCCTATGCTTGTAAGCACTTTATGGAGCAGCTGAGCCACCCTCCTAGCCCCTGCTTACTACTGTAGTATCCAGGGTTTCTTCTGTGTGCAAACCAGATGCAGAATCTTCTCCTGCCCCACCCTCGGACCACAGCTGCTTCTGCTCATTCATGGGCAGACTCATCTCTCCCCCAGGACCATTTGTAGCTGCTCTTTGAACCATGGCTCAAATTGTGGCCCGCTATGTCCATTCCATACTTGTAGCACTGTTGCTCCTTTCCTTCTGCTTTTCTGTCTCCATGTCTCTTCCACCCTCCTGCCACTACCATTCCCAATCCTTGAATGGGCCCTTCTCCCTTTCCAGCTCCCAGGCCTGGGGATGACTCATCCCCAAACCCCCCTTCTCAACTTATGCCCTCACCCCCTCACCTGGCTGATTCTGCTTTTGTCAAGGCTCCAGCAAGCTTGCCACTCACTCTGATTTGAACTCCTGCGTCTGACCCCATCATTGGATCCTAAGCTTCAGGAGGACAAAGATTTCCCTGTACCTCATAGATACTGGGGCGTCCTTGAAGCGTGCGAGGATATAGGCAAGGGTCTTGGGTACTCTCACTTGTCACCTAAAGATGTTTGTGTGTGATGTAAAATATGCTAGTTCCGCAATTGCTGGCTTGGTTCACGTGCATTTCTCCATTGCCACTTAAACAAGCACACATTCCCCCATGCATTTATTTCTTGGAATGTTGCCTCTCGGCGACTTTCCTGCTTGAATCTCATGTCTTTTTGTCTCGCAACATCTTGCTTTCTGTCGAAGTTGACGGAGCCATTTCTACATCGTATATATTAACTGTCTCATCATCGGTGCTGATATTTTCTTAGTCTGATGTCCTTTTCATTTCTGTTTTATTGCGTTTCCTTCCACAGAAGATATTAATGCATGTATATTTGAACATGTCAATCTCTTCCTCCGTGGTTGCTTCAAGGGCTGAGGAAGTTGCCGCGCCTCTGCGGATCTGATAAACACTGTGTTGTCTCTTCTGGTTGTTCCCCTCCAATGTGGCTTTGTGTATTTAACTCTTACCCCCTCTGCAGCGCTGGAGGTTGGTGGCTTGCTGTGGTTATCTACTTCAATGTTCCCAAACAGGCCAAGCCTGATGTCTTGTGTTTATTAAATAATTGGTCTCTATCTCTTTGTTTCCAAAAGGAAAGACTAAATAAAGGAGTTGTTATGAGCGTGACTTTTGGCGGAGTTACGTGTTGGCTTTGCCACAGTCCCGTTGTGTGATTCCGTAATGTGTAGATGACATTCCACTTGCTTTCTCCTCTGTAGGATGTCATGTTGCCATCCCCCCTCCTAAGGCTGTCACAGGGTCAAATGGGATTGTTGTGCAGACTGTCTCATGGATCCTAGCACAGAGGGTTGCTATTTCCTCACCTCATTGGGCTAACTTTCTAAATTTGCTCCTCTATTTGTTGCTGTAAAGTCCTTATTTTGGGTCTGGGGAGATTTCAGTCGACACAGTGCGTAAGTTCTTGCCCTGCAATCGTGAGGACCTGAGTTCAGATCACTAGCACCCTTGTTTAAAAAAAATTAGATGTGTTGGTACACACCTGTAACCCAGCACGGAGGAGACTGAGACATGGGTCCCTGGGGGGTCAATGAAAGTCCCTGTCTCAAAAGTTAAGGTAGAAAGCAATTAAGGAAGGGACCCACCATTAACATTCACCCCCAGCACACATGCATGCACACACATATGTGCACACGTGTGCACACACGCACGTATTCAATTTTTAATTTTTAATGGTTTATTTATTTTATGTATATAAGTATTTTGCCTATAATGAACATATGCACATCACACGTGTGCTGGCGCCTGCAGAGGTCAGAAAATGGCATTGGGTCCACACAGGTTCTCATTCTCTGTCACTGCCACCTTGCTTTGCTAGCTGCTCTGCACAGTGTCTCGCCCTCGCCCTCTCATCAAAGCAAGCTCCCTGCCCCTGCTCTGTGAACACTGCTGGAAGCGTTCCTCGTGTTTCTCTTTGCTGCTTGTTGGTCCCATCTCTCCCATTCTGCACTGGAAACAACCTCAGTGACTGGGAGACAGTCATCATCCCCTAGCGCGCGCGCGCACACACACACACACACACCAGCTTTCTCACCCCACCCCCAAGTGGTCTACCTATGACTCACTCTCTCTCTATGTGACAGGTGTCTGTCACTTGCATTTGTGTGGCCAGTCCCCTTCACAGTGCCTCCTTGCTTCTGAAGGTCAGGATGTCCTGGGAGCCCTGGGCTTCCCTGGAGATCTAGTCTGTATTTCAGGTGCTGCCTTAGAGCCACACCTGGCTTACAATATCACAGATGCTCAGGTCAAGGCTTGGGAAAGGCCTTTGAGCTCTGATAGGAACGGGGCAGCATCTAGAATGTTCTGGAGGCGCATACAGACTCAGGGGATCCAACAGTGTGATGTTGGTAACTCCTGATAAGATATTAACAAGAACTGAGGAGCCATCCACCAGCTTTGTCCTTGGTTTCCCTGGCGGAATGCAGGGAAGTTTGAAGTGTGACCGGCCTGGACACCTTGTGATTTCTCCTGAGCTGGGCAGCACGGTTGAGAAGAGAGCTTAGAGTAACTCCTAGGTATGGACTGAGCTGTTGAGGTAGTTTACATGTCTGCTTTCTGAGGGGAAAAAGCCTGTTAAGACAGCCCCCACCCCTCCTGCTTCCTTGGGCTCCAGGAGAGAGCCGAGTTCTGGAGCATAAGGGTTCAGTGGTCAAGAACCCAGGGGTGGCCCTCAGCCTGGAAAGTTGCCCACATGAAAAGAGAAAGCTAGCCTCTCTAGGGCATTGTATAATGCTGCTCACTGCCAGGTACATTGCCCTGTTTTGTTTCCATTGGTTTGTTTGTGACTGGGCCTCACTGTGTACTGTTGGCTGCCCTTGAACTCAGGATCCTCCTGCCTCAGGCTCTCCAATGCTATTTGCAGCTGTGTGCTGCCACACCTGCTTCTGTCCCTATTTTACAGGGGAGGAATCTGAGGTTGAGAGAGCCAAAATCCTTGCTCATAACTACACAGCAGTCAAGTGCAGAGCCTGGACTTGAACCCAAGTCTACAGACTTTTGGAGATGCAGCCGGTACCCTCTCCACGCGCTGGCAGTCCAAAGACAGATTGTAACACAGCGCTTTAAATATCTACCAACGGTGTTTACAAACATGCTCTCCTCTGTTGGTGCTGGATAGAGGGAAGTGATCCTGGCATTTTGTCTTTGTTGACTTTGGGGTTAGCCGCACAAGTGGCAGGTTCAGGTGACCTAGAAAAGCCTTTCTAGGTCGAATTACAATTTCAAAGGACTCTCTCTCTCTTTTTAAAACCACCCTGCGATCCAACACTGAGCACTGTCATTGACATATTTCCCATCCAACAATGCCAGCTCTTTGTGGAATGATTGAGGGGCTTGTTTTGCAGCACTGGGCAGAAAATATCTTCCAGATCATCTGCTGCTCATTGTCTCAGCCCCACCCCCACCCCGTCCCCGTCCCCCATCACCACAGTATCCCACCCTACAACAGGCCTCTTGCGGCTTGTAGTTAATTGTCTCTGGCAAGAATCTGTTCTGGGACTTGTTCCCAACCGCACAAAAGATAGATCATTGTCAGGCACAAATATTGGCAGTTCTTGGCAGCCTGGGGCTCTAAGCTGCTAACCACAGCTGGTCTCCAGGGAAGGACAGGGCGAGAGCTCAGAAGGGGCTTACCCTGGTCATGGGAGCATGGTCTCTGAGTTCAAACCATGTATCTCCCACTTCTTAGCTGTGTGGTCTTGGGCAAGCTGCTTCACCTCATTGGACCTTCATCCCTCCCCTGTAGAATGGCAGCCTGGATCATCATAGTAACTTATCTTATGGGTTTCAGAGGATCTACTGAGTTAATGTGGGCATGCCAATGCAGCAGGCTCTATGGTATTGTTATGCAAGTTACTTAAAGTGGGCATAGGATCCATCCAGTTCTATAGGACTCAGACACTCATCTTACATGCTCCTGGTGCCTTCCAGTCTCACAGCACCCTGGTGATGGTTTCGGGTGAAGGAGGAAGCCTAGAGCTGATGGCTGGCCTGTCCGTGAACACAGCATTTGGCTCTCTGATCTGGGACATCTCCTTAGGACCATCTTGGCTCCAGAGTCCCCTTGGGACAGGCTACATATGCCCCACTGTGGCTCCTCCTTCCTGGCTTCCCTGCAGCGCTCCCCAGAGAGCTTCCACCTATAGCTTTCACCCTCAGAGTCTGTTTCCAGGGAGCCACCTAGATGCTGAGGGAACTCTGGCTTCTAGTTGAAAACCCATGCTTATTTCACTCACTTTTATGTGACATAAAACATCTTGGAGGGGCTTTGGGGTCCTTGTCACCCAGACCTCCAGGGTCTGAGTGTGTACCGCTTAGGCACCTCTGCCTGATGGCAGTCCTGCAAGGACAGGTCTCCTCCATTCCTCAGCACTCCAGATGGGAAGGAGGAACTTGGCTATTGAACAAGCACACACTTAAGGGCCCACCGAGGGACCCATAGGGTTTGTTTAGCCTTTCCAGACACATACGTAGATACCGAGAGAGTAGAAGACTTGTCTATAGTCACTCAGTGAGCTGCCGAGCCCCTTTCTTCCTTGGAGGAAGTCGCCAGATAGCTTACCTTATAAGCGTCCCCAGCATGTGGGACGTTGGGGAGCGGGGGCAGTCAGTCTGGCTTAGGCGTGGCTTCTGGATGGGATAGTAGAGAAATTGCCTAGGGACCAGCTGTGTGGAAAGACATGGGAGTTGCTGCGGAGATACAGTCCCAGTTTCCAGCCAGCTGGGTGCTTGCAGCAGCCTGAGCCACCCTATGGCAGAAGAGAGCCATGGATGTGTTGGTTTGTAGTGTGAGGCCAGGCTGGATGGTTGGGCTGGCAGGGCAGATGGTCTAGTGCTTTGAAGACTACTTCAGGGATGTTGCCTCTTAACGGACATTTAGTGGGTGGTGAATGCCTAAAATCTCAGCACCTGGAATGTCGAGGCAGAAGGACTGCTGTGAGTTCAAGGCCAGCATGGGCTACATCGCAAGACCCTCTCTAGAAACCAAGAAACAACAAAAACTTGGAGCCTTCCTCAGTGGAAGGTGATTTGGTTGAAAGCAATCATATGGGAGTCTGGAGTGAAGGGGCGGGGATGGTGCTGAAGAAAAAGGGTACCAAATGCACTATGGGGTGGAGGTCCCTAGCTTCCCTACTCTCCATCCTCAGAAAGGCTCATTGGCATTGCTTAGGCTGGACCAGGGAGACATACAAATCCAGCTGGGAGCAGCTGCCCACACGTATGTTAGGACTCCCACGGAGGAGCCAGGTGGAAGGTCACCAGGCTCCTAAGCCCAGTCTGATGGGTTCCCAACCCTGTCCCTTGGGCAACCGCATCTGACCACACCCTGACCTACTTCCCAACCCTGGCCCCCTGCAGCCGCAGCCAAGCCTGCAGCCCCCTTGGCACCATTCCCCCTCACAGCGGCCAAATGAAAATGTTTGTTGAAAACAACATGTGCATAATTAAAGCTTAATGAGCGCTTGTCTGTTTGGAATGTGCAATTAGATTTATAATCGGGGACGGGAGCGAGCTCCAAATGGCTTTAAATGGAGCTGAGAGAGGGGATAATTTTTGCCATAAATCTGCGGTAATGTACTCGATATGCGAGTTACCAGAGGCAGCACCAGGCCACCATGCTATGCCCACTGGGCAGCTGCAGCTGAAGAAGGTGCTGTGGTCAGACCCACCAGTGGTATTGACAGAGGGGGCTTCTCCGGGTTAGATCTGGAGCACCCACCTGCAGGCTGAGAGATCTGTAACTGAGCCAACTGCGGGAGAAAAGAGCCTCTGCTCAGTCTTCTGCTCTGGCCCCAGGGTGACCTGGCCAGGCCAGACCCCGCAGGCAAACTCACCCCATCCTGTAAAATGGCAGCAAGGCAGAGCCCTGGATTGCAGCACGGCCCTCGACTCTGTTTTCTGCCATGACCTAGAACTCAGAGCACATCGTAAGTCTTCAGTTAACATAGGTTGAGTAAATGAGTGACTCTGTCAGCCTCTTACCTTCTACAACTCTCTCTCGATGAGACTCTGTTTCCCCATATTGACAGAGTTGGATTCGGTTACTGCTGATACTGACTCTCCACTGTCCAGAGCTCTGGGTCTGGGGCGGATGGTGGATGGGCATAGTCAAGTAGAAAAAAGTGCAAATGGGGCTGGGTTGTAACTTAGTGGCAAAACATCTGGGCAGTATGTGGGAAACCCTGTGTTCCACTGGCCAATGCTGGGAAAGCAGAAACAAATCAAATGTAAGACAAACCACATATGATTTTAAATATCTTTGTAGCCACATACAAAGGAAGTAAAGAGAAATAGACAAAATTAACTTTAATTGTGTCTTCTGGTTGACCCAGATCAGCTAAAGGATCATTTCTATTTGTAATCAATATGACAATATTGACGAAGTATTGGACATTCTTTCTCTCCTGGTGCCTTTGAGATCCGGTGTGTGTTTGCTATCCAAACACTTCGGTGTTGACAAAGCACATTTCTAGAAGCCTGGTGAACAGTGCCAGGTGGGAGGGCTAGGTGTCCCCATCTGTGAGGTGGAGATGTGGTCCACCTTCCAGAGGAGCCTGGCACCTGGCAGCCATGGTACCATTGCCATCACACTATCTCTTGATGGTTTTATTGGCAAAACAAATGCTACCAACTTCTGTGGGCAGTGGGAAGAAGGGCCCTCCAGTGGCCCGGAGCTGTGGGCTTGCCCATGTTCCCAGGCTATGGCCAAGACTTTGCCTCTCCTCATAAATCAAGAAAACTTGAAGTGGAGGCTGATGAAGTCATCTGCTTTGGTCAGACAGCTTGCATGAAATTGAAGTGGGAAACCAGTGTGACTTTTATTTTTGAGTTTTTTAAGTTAGCATAAATTAGTGATACCTAATGAGTTCTATTAAGACATTTTCATAAGCATACATACATATTTGACTGTGTTCACTCCCCATTACTCTTTTATATCCTCTTTTCGTACTTGCAACCCCCTTCCTCTTTCTTCTCTACTTCCATGCATTTTTCCCCTTCTGGTGAGCTGATCAGTTTAATTAGGGTCACTTACAGGAATGTGGGAACTTACCAGTGGCTACACCACTGAAGAAAGTGAGCTTTTGGGGGTTCTGCACAGCCTAGACATACAACTCAGCCTGGGTATCAAGGCTGTGTGATTGTAAGTGAAACCCCTAACCTCTCTGGGCCTCAGTCGGAGTGTTGGATTTCCAACGTGGGTACCATAAGAATTGTGCACAGCAGATCAGGGGTGTCAATCAGAAGGCAGACGTCATTGGAGGGAAATCAATGATTGTATTTAAGAAGCAAAACAGGTTATCATGTAGGAAAAAAGTCACCTCATAGCCGGACTTTCTTACATGTTTATGTCAGGTTGTATGCTATAGGCAGACATACTTAAGACCTCAGAACTGGATGGGAGGGCCCTCTACAGAATTCAACCAAGCTGTTTAGCTAGAAGTGGCCGATAGCTTTCTCTGACCTGTAAGACAAGGTTCCAAGCACTCCTCATGATTTGACTTGTTTAATCTCAGTGGTGGTCATACCCATTTTTCAGACAAGGAAGGCAAGACTCAGTCATTGGCTAAAAGTAAATATCACATATGGGTGGAGAATGCAGCCTGTCCAGCATTTGAACCCTGACAGTCTGGCAGCTGTGTCTGGATGAACTGTAATTGCACTTCTCCATGTGGTGGTAGGCCTGGATTTGCTCAAGTCTGAGGGTTCCCTTAGTTAGGTCAATTCTTGTCTATCTGCAAAGGCCTTTCTCCCTGTGGTGTGTCTCCTGAGACTTCCGTGTGAAACCGGGCTCTCCACGCTCTCAGCAGAGCCCAGATCACAGCTGCCACACTCTGTCACTGTCTCTTGAGCTCAACCCTGTCTGTGCAGACTGAGCGTTGTCACAGGCTGCATCAGGCCTGGCAGGAGCAGCAAGCCGCTTTGATCATTTCTCTTCAGATCACCACAGGCATATTGCCTGGTGCCTCGCGACTGGTTGAGCAGAGAGCTGTGCATCCTTCATCTTTGACCCATGTCTCTGTGCAGAGCAGGGCATCAGCCATTTCTTCACAGTTGCTGCTTTGGTACCCAGGATCAAGGCCATGTTTAAAAGTCTTTGCTGGCTCTAGGCAAGCTCGCAACTACCCTGAATCTCACCTTGTTCATCCTTACAGTGGGACTGGTCATGGCAACCTTGAAATTTCTAGGGGGTTCTAATGAGATACCCAGGCATAGTTCTGGGTCTGGGAACGTGGTCACTGGCATACTCACAACAGCCTGGATGTCATGTTCCTGCTCTTTGTCTTGTCAGTTCCTACGCATGACCCCTGCCTTAGCACCTCTATTGAAAATCCCTCCTTCCTGCTTTTCTTCCTCTGCTAACCCAGTCCTGTCACCAGCGCCTAAGAATACACCATTGCTTACATGTGCAATGAGACGTTATGCTCACTGCCTTGATTTTGGAGCTACAAGTCAAGCTGAGGCTGGTATTTGTATGGTTTGGGGAAGCATGGAAGCCTAGATTAAATACTCAGGAAGAGGACATGTTTGGGCTGGCAATGTGACCCAGCTGCGTCTCTGAGGCTGCTGAAGTAGGACTGTTATTGGCCGTTTGGCTTTCAGAGGCTGGCCAATCCAAAGCTGTCCCTGGCGGGTCAGGATAGGCTGTTAACTGGTTTGTGGGCATCTGGTATGGCTTAAAACAGCTGATCTGTCATCTGCAAAGTTGGGGAAAGGCAGGAGGTGAAGAGCCATCGCTTATCCACTGGACTGGTGCCTTAAGTCGGGGCCGTGTCTGATCACCAGGACCTACCTGGTATCTAGTGTGCTGTTTGAACAGGGCAGGCAAGCACTTAGACCAGGACCAAGAGTGGGGGGAGGGCAGCCGTAGAAGTGTGGGGTCAAAGAGAAGGGACCGACCATGAGGACGGAAGCTCTGAGCTTCTCTGGGTGGAAGGAAAGGAAACCAGAGTGGTGAGATTTGTAAGCAAGCCTGGCAGGTTGGGAGAGTCAGGGATATGCCTGATGACCTCAGCTTTTCAGTGACAGAGGAGACAAGGTGAGGTGAGAGGATTGGGACTAATAAAGGGATATGAGTGAGCATATAATTACAAAGTTAGATAAGTTATTAAGCAACTGTTAGACATGATTAACATTTTAAACACTGTGTTACTGTATTGCAGACATCAACTGCCAATGGATATCCCATTGCTATCAGATGTCTGATAATAGATATCGTAATTGTCACTAGATAGGAATAATAGCTTTTTTAAAAAGTGTGTGCATGTGTGCATACATGCTCACATTCATGTGGGCACCTATGTTCGTGTGGGTGCACAGGCACATATGTATGTGTGCATATGGAGTCTTCCTCCATTGCTCTCCATTTTATTATTTGAGTCAGGGTCTCTTGCACCCAGAGCTTACTGATTTGACCCATCTCGCTAGTCAGCTTTCTCTGGAAGCACCCTGGCTGCATCTTCCAAACACTGGAGTTACAGGTGGGCCTTCTTGTTGACTCAGCATTTATGGCACTTACATTGGCTCTGTGGATCTGACCCCTGGTCCTTACACTTGCACGGACCTCCGCAGCCCCTCATCGCTGTTTTATAGGTAAGGGAAACGAGAGCAAGAGAGATGAAGTCCAAGGCCGCCCAGTTGGTACACAGAGGTAGCAGCACCCAGATTCCAACATCCCTCCTGTCACCAAAGCTTTCACAGCCCAAAGCTGACCTTTCTGGGATGGAGGCTTTCGGGCTGGACTCAGAAGTATGGAGTTTTAATGCCAGACCCTAGGGTGGAGTGTGCAGACAGATCCCCTTCAAAGAAACAGAACTCAGAGAGAGTTGGGATTCAGGGAGCAGAGACGTGGAGAAGAGTGTTGTGGGCTTGTGGTGAGGTAAAAGCAAGGAGAGAGACAGCAGAGGCCCCCACAACATCCAGCCCAGTAGCATCTAGGCCAGCAGCATCTGGGATAGTGTGCAACGAGGCTCAAGACTTTCATAGAGGACTAAGCAGGGCTTGTCTGAGGAATGAAGAGACTGACTAACGATGCCAGGTCAGTGGAGGAGCGGAGCAGAAAGCTCTTGTGGGTGGTCAGACTGGGGAAGCGTGTGTAGGTAGAAGTTCAGAGTCGCCTAGGGATCTTGAGCGAGGCCTGTGTGTGGTGACATCTATTATGATTAGAGAATGTTGGGGAAAGAGTCAGTCTGTGCCCATGATGTCAGTGGTGGGTGTCTTACTGGAAGTGACCATGGACCAAATGAGAAGCGGCCAGGGAGAAACTGCCGATTGGAATTTGGGGTGACTTAGCTAGAGATGAGTTCCTGAGGGGTGGGTGGCGTACTGCAGCTGTGAGCACACAGTCTTCCTGTTCAGGGAAAGTACGGAGTGGGGAGGGCACACCAGACTCACTCACCAGCCCTCTGCTAATTCACTCATGCAGTTTAGTGCCTGTTTCTCCCAGGCACCCACCCACCTCTCCATGCTTCTCAGACTCCCACCCCCACCACCCATTTGTCTGTCTTATCTGAGGTTCCAATCATTTTCTCAGAAACAATTGAAAAAGTCTTGGCAGCCCCTCTGGGCAATGACCTGCTCCTCTATCAACCTCAGCCTTCTCTCATAGGAGTCTCAGCCATTGCGTCTCCAGTTCCGCCACGCATGTACCTCGTGCTACTTGGTCTTTCCCTCATCTCTATCACATATTTGTTCGTCACGGTGGCTTTGGAAACTGCAGGGTGTCATGCAGTGGACCCTTCCACCCAAGCAGCTTTACCTGTGAATGTGCATTGCAATGAATCACTGGTCTGGTTCAAGGCCTCTGGCTTCTGTTACACCATTGATACTGGACCCTCACCGAAAGTCCTCTTGGATATCCCGCTGTTGTCCAGAGTTATGGAGATCCTGGGGCGTGGTTCTGCAGGACCAGCCCCTTCTTTTTCTAGCAGCTCACAGATTGGGTAGATGTTAAGGTGGGCCAACTCAAGGCCCTGGATCTGGGCTCTGCTGGGCCTTCCCACCCCAGAGAGGTGAGGGCAGCTCTCCCATACCCACACCACAGAGTGGGCCAGCTCTTCTGTGCCCATGTCACAGGGTCATCGAGGGGTGGGACCAGAGTACTCAGGCCAGAGAGAGGTGAGGTCAGCTTTCCTGTAGCCAGTGAGGGTGGGGCCAGCTCTCCTGCAGCCAGAGAGGGGTGGGACTAGCTCAGCTTGAGGACAGAACATCAATATACCCTCAGATGGCAGCCCAGACCAAAGACATCTGCATGGTCTTTGATGGTAACACAGGTCACAGACATCAACACAGACTCTGGCTATGGTAGGACCACAGACCCAGACCCTTTGCCATAGCCCAGGCCTGGATATTACTGTGGCCTCAGGGGGCTGTTCAGGCTCCTGTCTCAGCCTGTTTCTCACGGGTCTCCAGTTTCACCTCTCTCCACGGCACATGGACCACTCTGCTTCTCTTTCTCGCCCATCTCTCCACCATGTAATGCTACCTTTCCCATCTCTCCATCGAATATTTGTTCATCGTAGTGCTGCTTGCTGGGGTGTGTGCTTGGGTATCTCCCAGCCACCTAGGGCTCCGGGGCCGGAGTGGGGGTCCACTACTCCCTCTTGACTCAACCAACCCATCCATAAATTCCAACCCCATCTACATTGATCATTACACAAGGATCAATGAATGAACAGGCATCCTTTTATTCCTTCACCTCACTAATGAGCCATCTAATTAACAATTAATAGGTTAATGTTAATTGAATGTTGAAATCACATTATAAATATACTAGGATAAATAGAATACATTATTAAAATGAGTTTCCCCTGTTCTTAAATTGCAACTACTAGAAAAATGTAAATTACACATGTGGCTCACATTTATGCCTTGTACTATATTTCCATTAGACAGTGAGAATTTATACTATCTGTCATCCATCTATGTATCCTCCATCCAACCACTTTTCTACCCATAATCTATCTACCCACCTATCCATCCATCAACCATTTATTCCCCTGCCCATCATTCATTCATTGGTCCTTGTATTAATTTATCGATCAACCAATCCATCTATTATCCATCTATATATTAATCTATCCATCCATCTACCCATCATTTTTGGTTTCTTCCTTTCTCTGTGCATGCACAATCCATCCACCCATCCATATATACATGCATACATCATTCATCCATTTATCCCTTTTCTATCTAGCCATCAATCCATCCATTCATCCATCCTCAATCCATCCATCATTTATCAGCCCTGCATCTACTGATCCACCTGCGTATCCTTCATCCATCCCTCATTCATTTGTACCTGCATCTGTCCATTATTTTCTTCCTTCTTTCATCTTTCTCACTTGCCACATGTCTCCATCTCATAACATGTATCTGTGAGAGATAGATATTTTTTTTTATCTATCATGAATCAGAGACTGTGGGTCAGAAGAATGGGGAAACCAAAGCTTCTATATAAAGAACTTGCCTAAGGTGGGACAGATGGAGCTAGGCTCTGTTTCTATCAGATCAGGGCTCCTCGTTTTTCACTTTGGCTTCTTATTTGTTAGGTATCTTTTAAGATAAAAACACTCCTTTGGGTGAACATGACAAGCTTATGTTGGGGGTGGCTGTTGGAATAGAGGCTTAAGAGCTCCTATCCCTGAGGCGACCACACAGTGTGGAGAGAGACAGACCCTTTAGAAGCCTCTGTGAGCCTATCCCTGGTGGCTGACATGAAAGGGTTATCCCCACACATTCAATATTTGCAAAAAATGTGGGTTCTTTCAGATTCCAAAACTCATTTCCATGACAAAACTCTTGGGGAGAGAAGATGAAGGCCTGGCTTTTGCAGAACAATCTTCCAGCTGTAATGAGGACTGAAGATGGCAGTGGGGAAAGGAATTATAATTAGAATATGAAATGGGGAAAATTAATCTATTCCAGGCAATGGTAAGAGGATGTCCTGACGTTTCAGAGTAATTCTTAGGCTGTTGTCCCCCTGTGTGTCTTCTGCACATTTTAAAGCACGCAGAGGATTGTGTCATGTGAAAAATGATTTTCGGTGGAGGGACTGATAAACTGTGAGATGTACACAGTATTTTCACCCCCGTGCTGCCACTTAATGTGTCTCAGAACAAGAAATGCATGTTGCCTTTGCACTGAGGTGAGTTCCACAAACAGCTGCAGGTGTGCGGTGTGTTTCTGCTGCTGGCCCCTCCTTTCCTGCCTGTGTGCTGGGAGTGTGTGCCCGGTTCCCACAGTCTGACAGTGTACCCTGGCCTTGTGCTCTGTGCGTATCGGTTGTGTCGTGTATGGATATGAGACCTGTGGGACTGAGCTGGGTATGACGTGGGTCCACATGAGCCTGGGTCTGAGGAACACGGGTGTCCACACTCTCTGTTCCCCTCAGCTTGTCCTGGGCAGTGGGGGAGATGTGTTTGCCTTCGGGTCTGAATACACATGGAGGCGACAGGAGAGGAAGCTCCTGTGCCCTTGGGGACCACCCTTACCTCGCTTCCTGAATCCAAGTTCTCTGCCGGGCATGGCTTTGACAGAGGTGGGGAGACAGCTGCTCTCCTTCTGCCTTAGCCCTTGTGCACAGCTGTTCAGCCCAGCATTCTTCAGAACACTGTGTGAGGTGCCCAAGACTCCCCAAATTGAGGCAGACCAAGGTTCTATAGGAAGAGTCCACCAACAGAGTCCTTCCTCTAAGCCAAAGCAAGCTTTACTCTAGCCTGTGACAGCTCTTTTCTCCACATTGCTTGAATTGTCGGATGCATGAATGAATGGGTGAGCCTGTTTGTGAGACTCTGGTGACATCACAGGAGTCCACTGCCCCACCCCCTTGTCTGCCCCCAAACCCCTTGTCAAACTTCAGGAGGGCTTCCTGCCCAAGGCCATAGTCCACTGCTCACTTTGGGTAACTCTTCCCTCTCCCAAGTCTCTAACACACTTTTCAAGCATCTGCTGTGTCTAGGGCCCTGGGCTGAATGTTGACTGCATGGAAGGATCTAGAAAAGCCCCGGTCTCTGTTTAGAGGGAGCTTGCAGCATGATTGGGAAGAAACCTGGCGAAGCAAGCAAATGGCACTTGTGTGGTCTCTTCCCCACTGAGCGACTAGCCCACTCTTTGTGTTTCCTTGGTGTTCAAGGGAGGAAAGAATGCTGTCCTCTTTGGACCATTGAAATCTTCCAGAGAAAGCATGCCGCTCAGAGCCAGGTAGAATCATTCATTCACCACATTGGGTTTTGTCAGACAGGCCTTTTTCTTCCTGCTAACTGTCTTTTAACCAGTTTAATAATTGATGGCTATTACACAGGAGCTGGGGGATATCTTCTAGTCTGTTTTCTTGTTATGATGTATCACTAACTTGCAGCATCCTGTTTAGTTGCTATTGTTTTAGAAAGTGTCTCAGCTCCCTGGCTAAGCTTCTCCTCCATGCCCAGCATGAAGTCCTGGATCCCTGGGAACATGGGGCATGGTAGGGGATCCAGTTTGAGCAGCGAACACAGTAAACGTTAGAGCGTGCTAGAAAGACACAGGCTGTCTTTAGACAGGAGGTGGTAGCAGGGGAGGCTGTCTCTCTGGGTCCACGGGGTGGGTCTGTCCTCCGGGCAGGCTGATATACACAGTTCTAAGGGAAGGACTTGAACAGACATCTACATGGCTGAGGGAGTGTAGAGTTCTACGTCATGAGGCTGCATAATTGTGCTCATGCAAATTAGTTCCACAGAGAAGCTCACACCCTTGTGCGATGACTAATGCGGCCATGTTGAAATACAAAAGAAAGTTCATTGGGCTACAAACTCAGCTAGTTGTCTATGCTGCCTTCTTACTGTAGAATTCCAGGGACTAGCAAAAGTGATTATGTTCTGATATAGGTCACATTCCAAGATGTGTTTCCATCAGAAAAATGAGACACATCAGTAACTGCTAACGGGGCCTGGGCTGCTTTCTCTGCCTGTGGTAGGCAGTTCTGCCCAAATCCAGAAGTGGCAGATTCTCCAACATTGTGTCCCTTTGCTAGGGTCCACTACAGTCCTCACACCTGTGGCCATGAGCATAAAAGGAGACAGAAGTGGGGACAAAGTCACTTAGGGTAGAAAGATGTAGTGGGCATCTCTGGAGCAGGCTGTCATTGGCTCCAAGGCAATGGACTTCAAGGCTCTTCCTCAGCACATGGGATTCCAGCTTTAGCTGACTGCCTCAGCCATTTTGGCCAAAAGAGTCATTTGTATACTTGCAGGGGCAGGTAGCTCAGTGACCGGCAAGGCAGCCTGCTGTGTCAGAAGGCAAAGTGCCAACAGCAGAAGGCACTGCCTGTCTTTGTCCTATGTGAGACTGATGGTCCTGACCTGAGCTTCCAAGGGCCCCAGAACAGAACAGGGGATACTGGCCCCGTTGGGATGGGGCCTGCGGCATCCTGGGCTCCAATGCCTGCTTCTGCAGCCCTCACACCCCTTTCTCTCAGCACCATCCCCTGACCTCCTTGGGACACGAGTCCTGTTTCCCTCCAGGAGCATTTTAATGAGAGCCACTTCTGTCTTTGTTCTAGTTTGATGGTGACAGTGCCTACGTGGGGATGAGTGACGGAAATCCAGAGCTCCTGCCAACCAGCCAGGTGAGTGCCCCTCCTCCCCGAGGGGGTCTGAACCTTGGGCTGGTGGAGCCGAGATGCTGCTGGCATCGAGGTAGGAGGGCTGCAGTTGCCAGAGTTGTAGGACGTGGCCTAATGCTATTCTCTCAGTTGAGTCCTCATGAGAGACAGTCAAAGCAGGACTGTGGTGCCGGCTGTGAATGAAGTCCCTGAATACCACTGGCTTACAGTGGGCATCACTGAGACCTTAACACTCCAAGTGTCTTGCCCACATTTCCTGTGTGAGGGACAGATTTCACAACAGTGATCTGAGGTGTCTCATGCTCTCTGCTACCACCTTCCTCCTACATAACATCTTTAGAAACATCTGGAGTATGTGTCTACACACAAGTGAACAGATTCTACCCACCACACAGAATCAGTTGTCTGAGACCACTGAGGAGGCTGATGGGCATGGTGCAAAGGGCAGAGGGAAGAGGTTTCCTGGAAGGCCCTCTCTGGTGATCCAGTCCTCTGGGGCCATAGATGGGATCAGATTTTCCAGAGAGACTAGAAAGTTGACATTTCTCACCTATGAGCATCCTCACTACAGACTGTGACCAGGGAGGGGGTCCTTGCTGATGTCTGTGACAATATGGAGAATGGCACCCTAAGGCATAAGAGCCTGCAGGATGGCAACAGCTAAAGATGCCAGGTAGGGCCAAGGAGTTTCCCAGATACTGGGAACCTTGGGGAGCTGTAGGACAAACCTGGCCCTGCTCTTGGCTTCTACCTCTGTCTTGGCCCCTCAGGCATCATGATTGGTTCATATTTTTTGGCTGGAGGAAACAAAAGCCTCTTAATTCACAGGCATAATGTGCCTCAACCTGTGACAGATCCCAGGGGGCTATAAAGAAGATGTGAGCCCATGGCCCATGGAAAACTCTGCTAATGAGGAATATAATGTAGTCCAAGTTGCAGAGATGCTGATACCAGGGTGCCGCACCCCACCCCTTCTCTGGCCTGGCCCATGTGAGCACCGTGTCGCCACTGCAAAGCTGTCTTTATGTTGCTATTGCATGTGCCAGCCAGCAGGAATGGTGGACGATAATTCCAAGTCCTTTGCTCTTCCATGTGCCAGCCTGCAGGAATGGTGGGTGATAATTCCAAGTCCTGGGTATGTTGCAATGCAATACCTCGTTGTCCAGAATCAGCTTGGAAACATGGTCATCCCAGATGATCAGGACTTACTCTGGACCTCTAAGTCCCCAAGTCTACACCAAACTTCATCGCATGCTGTGCTCTGACTTCGACAACTACCCAGCACCTCCTCAGAGAGCTGTTTGTGACCTCCAATTCCAAGCTGGGACCAGGATTTTCTGTCACGACACCAGTTGGTTTTAATTTCTGCCTTCGTTACTGTCTGTGGTCATCTACCATATGTGCGTGATGACTTAGCTTTTGTCTGTGACCTCCATGGCAAAGCTGCCATGTTCTCCATGAGGCTGTGGCTGTCACTCAGAAACTCCAGGAACATTGGTGTGATGTGTGAAGGTAGCCTTTTTTATCTGTCTTTTGAATCCCACCTTCCCTAACAGGAGAACAGGTTAGTGGGCTTCTTAAGAATTCTTCTAGATCTTTTTGCTGTCACCAGAGGGTCTGCCTACCTTAAAAGAAGACATTAGGAGCTGGGTCTAATGATGCACACCTGGAGTCCCAGCACTTGGGAGGCTGAGGCGGGAAGATAGTGAACTTGAGACCCGTCTTAGCTACCGAGTGCATATACCTAGTTTAGCAACACTCCATCTAATAATAATAGCAGCAGTAGTAATAATAACTAGAATTCTGTAAGATTAAGCTCAGCCAGTGACACAGCCAAATTTATTATCATCAACTTTGCCTAGGCAGCCTACACTTCTCATAGTATACCATTTTTTTTTTTTTGAGAAAACAAGTGTTTCACAATACAGTGACAAAGACTACCGTGTGTAGCAGTCCGGGCTTGTATTGGTTGGCAGTTTGGGCAGCAGCAGTAAGATCCAGAAAAGCCTCTTGCTAGTTGATGGGGAGGTTGGCTTCTGCTCCTTGGGAGCTATCGTGTCCCAGATGGCTAGCCTGAGGCTGTTCACAGGTGGGGACAGGTTTCCCAGAGTAGCAAGCCCAGAAGCTACCAGACCTCTTGAGGCCTAGGCACAGACATGGTCTATCATTGTTTCCAGCTCCATCCACTGGTCAAAGCTAGGCACAGGGCAAGTGTAGATTCAAGCAGTGAAAAAATAGATGCTAGCTCTTGAACAGAGGAACTGGAAGATACTGGAGACTTTTTGCAAATGGCCATGAGGGAAACAGAGAAGATGAAGTTCACGCTGGTCTTGCTGATGGATTAACACAGGCTCTTCTAGGATGCTAAGGCTCAGTGGGATCCTACTGACCTCTGGTTTTTAATGGCAAGAGGTGGCCAGGTACTCTCTGTTTTCCCTGGAGTCTATATTTGAACACACACACACACACACACACGTGTACATGTGCATGCACACATGCATACACACATGCCCCTTTGCCCCTTTCGCGGGGTGTTGTCTTATCAGTTGCAGGAATTGTCCTGTTCCAGTTGCTGTAGGACCCATATGAGCATAGAGAAAATGAAGGTGTCAAAGGCCAAAGACATTTTATTTCTTATATGTACGATTACCTCCCAAGTTCACCCAAGCAGTAAGGTTCACTGGGCACCTTAGGATTCAAGGGCCCTGGATCTGAGCAGAAAGCACTGTTGAACAAACACTAGCTTCTAGGATGTTCCGAGCAGCAGTCTTAGGAGTCAGCCTGATAAAGATCAGTTCTCTCCTGGCTGAGAGCAGCCTCAGGGCTGCTGGGATCTATATGTCCAGGTTGCAATGCTCCAGGAAGAAGGGGAGCCTACCTGGGAAGGGCTTGAACCCCCACAGACCTGGACTCACATCCCTGCTCCTCTGTGCCAGTTCAAGCCAAATGTCTTTATGTAATGATGTCAGGTTTCTACTAACAGGAAGAATGGCACCCGCCTCCTGGAGTCCTAGGAGAAGTAAATGAGGCAGGGCCGTAGGGGCTGTTGGCACTGTGCCAGAACCTCTCCGACAGTCTAAGGTACCCAGGTCAAGCTGCTATGAGTTTTGACTGCTAACTTAGCTAGAAAACTGGCCTCTGACAAGTGGGAACCAGGTCCTAGGAGGAAGTGGGGCAGTCAGAAAGCCAAACTTATTTTTCCAAAGGATAACTTGTTTTGCAGATCCCCATTGTAACTCCCATGGAGGCTGCATCCTGGGCCATGCTGCAACCTGCCCTCCTTTCTTGTTCCCGACAGTTCCGCTCCTTCCTACGCTGAGTCTCGTCAGAGGAAGTCTCATCTCAGGCTTACTTTGGGAGAATCTAAACTAAGAGCAAAACACCAGTGTTCAGAGAAACCAGTGACGACTTATTTCTATTGTTTTATTCCCATAAATAATGTTCTGGTTACACGGGATGAGCATCTGGTCACCTCCGTGTCAATACAAACACTGCTTCCTCTATGGGAAGCTCCTAGATATTCTTGCCCAACAAATGTCTGTCCCTTCCAGGTACCGCAAATGTAGTCTCATGACGCCTTCCTGGCTGTGGATAGTTTCCAATTTTATGGCTGTAAATAAGATTTACATGAGAGTTCTCAAGAGTTTTTCCTAAGAACGTGTGTGTGTGTGTGTGTGTGTGTATGAGAGAGAGAGAGAGAGAGAGAGAGAGAAAGAAGCGGGGAAGGAAGAAGGGCCGAATGGATTAAGATGAATTATATGGGGTTTGCCAAATCTCTCAGTAGCATGATCGGACACAGGGAGACCCAAGGGAGGGTCTGGTTTATGCAGGCGAAGGATCCTAGACTGTAGGAGAGGTAGAGGAGATGGGGACAAGTAGATGGTCTGCGGTGTGAGCTTGGAAATCAAGCTAGTAGGTGTGGAGGCTGACAGACGCAGAGAAAAAAGGAAGAAAGGCATGCAACTGGGGAAGAAAGGCATGCAACTGGTCTGTCACTGCTTCCAGCTCCATGCACTGGTCACAGGCTCCACATGGCTGTGCTGTCTTCTGCCTTGGGGAAGGGCAGGCTTGATGGGAACAGTCTTGGCCATCTGACATTTGAGGGACTCATTTCAATGGAGACAGCCAAGTAGTTAGATGGTCATCTGAGTCTGGAGCCATCACATACACTGAATTCTCAGCCCACGGATCAAAGCCCTGTGGGGGTCAATGAAACTTATGAAAAGTGAGATGAATGGGGAGAGCAGATTGCTGAATGATGGCCCCATCCCCCCCTTTTAAAACGGAGTCTTTCTGTGTCCTTCCATAGAGCCTTAAAAGCCACAGGCTGAGTGTGTCAAGGAGGAAGGGAGGGTTAGGGGAAAATGATGTTGGATCCACAGCCCCTTTCCTGTATGGAATGATAAAATTAAAACCAGGCACAGCAGCACAGAACCCTGGAGGTGAGAGGATCACAAGTTCAAGGTCACCTTCAGTCACACAGCAAGTTCAATGTCATCCTGGACTCCACAGAACTGTCTCAAAAAATTTAAAGGCAAATTTTAAATCAATTGAAGATTTAATGTCTGTGATAAGTCATAAATGAACCAATAAGACCTCCTTTAAAGTACTTCATGGTTTGGAGGGCAGGGGGATACTTCTCCTGGACACTTTAGAAGAAAAAGATTGAAAAACTAGACCACAAAATAACATAGAATGACTTTTGTAATACAAGAACGCCAGATTGAAGGTGCAGGTGGGAAATTGGACAAGAGTACTTTCAGCTCACAACCTAGATGAAGGATGGACTTCCTTAAGAAATAAAGACTTACGAGAAATCAATTCAAAATCGTCATGGAGAGAAGGGAAGGAGATCCGAGCCAATAGTTTACTGAAAGGAAACTCATAAGGGAAACATTAAAGTTCTCATTTGACATTTCATGCCAACGACAAATCCCAAGGTCAGATGATACATTCCCTCAGAATTCTTGTAGGAAAACATTCTACACGTTGTTGCAGGGAGTATATACACCGCTCCTTGTGGCTTTGTATTGGAAGCCTCCTTCCAGTAGGGGGCAGTGTGGGATGCCCAGAATGGGAAAACGGAAGAAACTCTGGTCTCAAGTTTTTCCTCATTCAGTTCCTATATTGTTGTCTTGGTGGGCTTCAGTTTCCCCACTAATAATCAGGAAAGGGTGTTGGATTTGCCCCCCCCAAACATACACACTCAAATCCACTAGGGAAATGGCTCAGCAGTTGTAAGTACTTGTTGCTCTTGCAGAGGACCGCTGGTTCAAGTCCCAGCACCCACAGGGTGACTCACAACCATCTGTAACTCCAGTTCCAGGGCATTGATGTCCTTGCCTTCTTATAACAAGGGCAACAAGCATGTATGTAGTGTGAAGACATACATAAAGGTAAAATATTCACACACAATAATTTTTTTAAAAAATTGATGGTGATAATATTTAACATTTGCTGTGCACTTCCCTGGGTTTAGACATTGGAGTCAAAGGTCCCCTTTACTCCACACACATCCCTTGTTACTTAGGCACAGTAATGTGTGAGGAAGAGCCTACGTGGTTGAGGTCTCATGAAGCAAAATCACTTCCCAGTAAATGCATGGCAAGACAGGAGACCCTCCCATCAGGGTTGAAATTCGAGGCTCTGCGCTTAGTCACTCTGGCTTCCAAGTCTGTGTACATTGCAAAGGGCAAAGATGACATGACTTTTATTGCTTTAATTAAAACTGGGGTGAAGACTTGCAATTCAGATTTAAAATGAAAATTGTGTTTCGCCCGCTGTGGTGCAGAGAAGGCAGTGACAGCGATTACGCCTGAGATTACAAACAGTCGGAGAGAAAAGGCCTTTTGCAACCATTTCCTGTTAAAGCCACAAACATCACACTTTAAAAATAATTATGGCTATGTTATTGGAACATGATTCATGAATTCTGAATAAATATGAGGGGCTGGGAAGGAAGAGGCTTCAAGACTATGGATTTGCTTCAGATCTGATGAAATTTAATGTCATTTCCCAGCTGGAGAGTAAAATGCAGGGAGGGAATAAAGCCCCACCCTATGTGCAGGGAGAAAATGGAGTGTGTGTCACGGGGAGCTGATGTGCACACATCCTTCTGAAGCACGGGCTCAGAAAAATGCGTGAGTCTCTGGGATTCATTGAAGAAAAGCTCCGGGAGGGAGCTGGTGCGTCCATCTCTCCAGTCTTAAGTTCGCATCCCGATGGCTAAAAATACATTTGTTGTAAAGCTCCAGGTCCCTGCCTGTGAGGTGTTCAGAGAGAAGACGTTAGAGGACAGGTTGAGGGGAGGAACTTGCTCTCTATTCACCGTGGCTCCCCGTCATAAAGAGATTTCTCACGCGCGGCAGTCAGTGTTTACATCCTCCCGTTTGTTTCCTTCCAACTATTAGGAGTGAAATTTAACCCAGGAAACATTCACTCTTTCAAAACGTGATGCAAATAACAAGGATTGGGGAGGAGGTGGGTGCCAGGTTAGGGAGGGGCTGGCAGTGGGTTGGAAATGTAATTTCAAGGGTGTTCATAAAAATGGAGCCTCTTCCCTTCTCCCAGCCCATCTTGAAATTACTATTCCCTGTAGGACCTAGCTTTTTGCTGGGCAAGTCCCTGGTTTGACCCATCTGTTCATTGCTATGTGTGAGATTACCTCATGAAGAAGAGAAACATGGCCGCATGTAGGGACCACCTAGAATAACATTGGACTCTTAGCTTCTGGAGGGTCATGAGCCTGAGTCTGGCCTCCAGGTGGCATCTCTCACTCTGTGCACTGGGGTAGGTCATTAGCCCTCCCCCCCCCCGTCTTCAACAACTGGGCGTAAGTACCCATAGATGTATCTGAGGAGCCTTCCAGGTTATCTCTCGTCACTTGGAGATTTCTTGTCCAGGAATGCTCAGGAGGGACAATGTCTGTCCACAAAGCTAGTGAGTTTCCTTCTCTACCTGACTAAGTCACACCAATTCAGACGGGACCTGAAGATGAGGTCAGTCGCTTTGAGACGGCTGTCAATCTACTGAAGCTCCAATAAGGGCATTTTATTGGTACCACGGGCTTGTCGCAGGGCTAGCATGAAGACTGTGGGTTTGGACAAATTAACTGGTTTACCCAAGACACCACGGCATCTTTAGAAGTCCCTCAGAGGGGTGCGGGGAAGGGTAAATAAGATGCATGGACACCCAGAGAGCATATTTCAGCATCTGGCACATGGCAAGCAGTGGTGATTGGAAAGGGTTAGAAAGGTTCCCTTTGTCTGTGGAAGGAAAAACTGAGGCTGCATCTGCCCCAGATGTGGCCAGCTCAGGAGTCAGATGCAGCTTCAGAAAGATGAGCCCATGAAATCTAATGGCTTGCTTATTCAGTGAAAATCAGATTAGGGTAGGCATTGAAATTAGAAGGATTCTGGTGAAGCTGTCTTGCTTTCAAATGTGCTAAGAAAGTCCCTAGAGGGCTGGAAAGATGGCTCAGTGGTTAAGAGCATTGCCTGCTCTTCCAAAGGTCCTGAGTTCAATTCCCAGCAACTACATGGTGGCTCACAACCATCTGTAATGAGGTCTGGTGCCCTCTTCAGGCCTGCAGGCATACACGCAGACAGAATATTGTATATATAATAAATAAATATTTTTTTTAAAAAAAAAGAAAGTCCCTAGAAAAAAATCACGAACTAGTAAAAGATGCCTCCAGTCTTCTCTAGCCCTTTGGAGATAGGCAGTCCCTCCCCGCCCGGCGACCCTGCCATGTGAGCACCTGCTCTGCCTAGGTCTCCGGCTCACAATTCTCCTGCCTCCCATGCACTCTAAGCCCAGTCTCTTGTGGGAAGAAAGGTCCAGGAGTGAGGTTGTGCCTCATCGAGGCCTGGCATTTTCCCCTGAAGACTCCTCAGGAAGGGTGGACCCTGATAAGCAGTCTATCCCTTGCGCACCTGTGGTTCCTGGCTCTGCCCCTGTGACTTTGACCAGATTCCTTGACCTCTCTCAGTCTCACTTTCCACCTCTGTAAAATGGGAGTGTTAATGCCCAGCTCTTAGAGAAGTTAAGAGACCCACAGAGCAATGTGGGGTAACTGGCTTACCTGTGCTGGTCTAAGCCCTCTCCTCAGATAAAGCTGCTTTGCAATTTAGAAGCCAGAAGCAGTGGAAGTGATGGGAGGTTTGTTCTGTTTTCTCTGGATGTTTTCCCTAAGCCTGGGCACAGTGGCTAAAGGGTTAAAGCTTGTGTGTGGGATAAAGAGAAGTTCAGCTCAGAGACCCTCAAGCCAGGGTAGTGCCTTGGACTACAGAAATGCATCTTTTTGCTTCATGCCCGAGCCCTGCTTACAAACACCTAGGGGCATCTAGATTGATGTAGAGGAGGTGGCTCATAGGACTGGTGACCTAGAGAGCTAAGGAAACAGGGTATGGGTTCTACAGAGGAGATTAGACCAAGCTGGGAAGGATGGGGGTGCCGCCTAAACAGGGAAGGGTAAAGCAGGAGGCCTGAGAGGTGGGTCTACCTTGTGCCATGCGATGGGCTTGTCCTATAAGAAAATAGACCGTGAAGGCATGGAGAGGCTCAGGGGCTTTTAGACTTGACTCTGTGTAACTCTCAACTGTCCACTTGACCACAGACCAAGGTAGGCTGTGGCTCATGGTTACATTTGTGTCATGAGCGATCACTGAGTAAGTTTATCCTTGCTGCCACCCCCATTGAGCAGTTACTGGAGGAGGCAATAGCGGCATAGCCAGGAAAGGCGTTTTAAAGTTGAGAAATACTGCCCCCCACACGGACAAAGAACAGAAAGCACTTTATTAACGAGAATCTGGAGGACCTGGCATGCTCCTCTGGTGCTGGGTCAATCAGTACAACCGCTTTAGTAAACCGTTTCTCAGTGCCAACAGCTGAGCATGTAGCCCTGTGGCCGGCAGATCAGCACTGTGAGTGCATTTGTAAGTTCACTGAAGGATGCATCAAGAATGTCCATAGCAGCATTTTTTTAAAAAAATAAAAGCACAAAGTTGATTAGACTTAGTGGCATAGACTTGAAACCCCAGCTCCTTAAGTGGTTGAGGCAGGAGGATTGAAAATTCAAGTTCAGCCTTGGCAATTTAGAGATGAGATGGGGCTGGACTGAGAAGGACAAAGGTGTTTTTGTGAGTGGCTGTCACTCAGAAAGTGGGAGAGACAAGGGACAACGAAGAAGTTGCTTTGTTCCGTGAAGTGGCTCTTAAATGCCCTCCAAGGAAATGCAGCTGAAGGTCCTGTCCTCTCGAAATCAAACATTAAAAAGGGACAGAGGAATACTGAATAATGACAGAGAGCGCAACTAACACGCAGGAGACCCTGGGCTCAGTCCCAAGCAGCGCAAACAAACAAACAAAAAATTAAAACACAAAGCTGGCAGCAATCCAAACATCTATCAAGGGTAAAGTGGATGGAAGACGAGTTGAATCTTTCCCGGGGCATGTTCTGCAGCGGTGGCATTGAATGATTATGATAATCTGCAATAATGTGGATGACTCACCAACACGTTGAGCAAAAGGACCCAGACCACAAAACAGATCATCCTGTCTGATGCCTCTGACACAGATCCCATGAACTTGTCCAGGGTGATAGAAAGGTGAAGTCTGGTTCCTCTTAGTGCAGTGGCTCTCTGCCTTCCTCACAACGTGGCCCTTTAGTACAGTTCCTCACGTTGTGGTGACCCCAACCATACAATTATTTTTGTTGCTACTTCATAGCTGTAATTTTGCTACTGTTATGAGAAGTAATGTAAATATTTTTCAAGATAGCAGTTTGCCAGAGGGGTTATGACCTACAGGTTGAGAACTCCTGCCTTCCAGAGTAAGAAAGAACAGAGAGCCTCTGAAGGTCTGAAGCAGGGGTGGCTCGGTCTTTCCCCCCTTGACCTGGTGGTACATGTACACGCACTTTGTGAAGTTTTGTGGAGCTCTTTGCTGATGGTTTGCTCACTTTTCTGTTGGTCTCCTGTGTGTCACTAAAAGGAAACACCCAACCAAGACTTTGTATTCAGACAGGCATCTCTTTTAGATGGAGGGCTTTTATATGATTTTGCTAGATCATATGTTAGTAAATACGCCAAATTACATTTTCTTGATCAGCGAGTGAAACATGGGGTAACATTCTTCTTGGGTTCTCCTGAGAGCTCTACTTTCAACCATTTATCTTTTGGATGCTGCATGGTCCCGTCCATGAGGATGCTAGTGATGGCTGGTGGTGAAGAATACCTTGCTGTCTTGTTCTATCATGGGTCCTTCTTGTTCAAGACATTTGCCTTTGTCATGTGTGTGTGTGTGGTGTGTGTGAGATGTGTCAATGTGTTTGTTTATGCTTGTGTGTGTGAGGGGTATATGAGTGTCAGGGTGCATTTGCAGAGATCAGGGAACATCTTTCAGTTGCCCTTCCTTGTCCTTCTGCCTTGGATGAGACAGACAGTCTCTGCCTCTGTGTAACCCAGGCTCACTGGCCTTCAAGCTTCTGCAGTCTCGTCCCTGCTTCCGATCTCCCTAAGAGCGCTTGCTGGGATGGCAGGTAGACGTGTGTGCATTTGCCTGGGGACTAGGGATCCAAACTCAAGTTGTCAGGCTTGTGTGGCAGGAACTTTACCCACAGAGCCATTTCCACAGCCTTGGTCATCTAATCTGGTCTTCTACATTTGGTCACATGTCCCTGTGATTATGCATAGCATGTGCTTGTGAAGTATGTTTTTTTTTTGGGGGGGATTCATTTGGAACATCCACAGAGTGGTGTCATATACTACCTTCCTACCGTCAGGTATCAGTGACGTCCTCTTTGCAGTCATGGTCATCCAGAAGATAAGGACATGTAGATTTAAGACAAACAAGGTAAAGGTCTGTTTGTAGCAGGAGTAAAGACTTCATTGTGGTTCTGTTTGGTAGCACCCACACCCATGCCATGCCACCATGGTGCTTCAGGGTCCTTATCAGGAGAGAAATTGCCCTCCAAAACAAGTCTCATTCAGGTGTCCTATGTGTAGAGCCTGGCCATGACTGAGGTGTCCCTGTGTGTAGAGCCTGGCCATGACTGGGAAGGGAAAGGCCAGGATTGGTCATTTATATCTTGGACAGTATGCTCCCAGTAGGAGCCAGGCCGGACTCGCCTTGTACAGTTTGTGTAACTTCCTGGGAGGGAAATTTCCTTTAGCCACTTATGGACTGTGAGGTCTGACCTGGCTCCAGCTTTCCTTTGCCCCAGGAAAGCAGACATGGGAGCTTCCCAGGATGTGCTTGGCAGAACAGCCTGGGGCCAGTACTTGGCATCTTCATCAACAGAGTTTTAGGGCATGTTCAGATCACAGATGTCTCTAAGTTTGCACACACGTGTGTGATGGGGTTTGGTGATGATTTGATGCTACAGACCTGGAAGATCTGGCTGATAGAATATTTTAAGATGCCTGTGGAAGTTTCTCCAAGCCAGGTGTGCTCACACACACACACACACACACACACACACACACACACACACACGCACACAACTGTATACAGACACATCACACACAAATACGAGCACATACACACATGTGTTCATGTAGACACAGTCACTCACAAGCATCCATCCACAGGGCAATTAATGAATGTCTCAGCACCTCAGTTTCTTCCAAGAAACAAAGATAATAGTCTTATAAGGTGGGGCTGACTCACTTGTATTTCATACACACACGGTTGAGATTCTTATCTTCATTTGTTCAATGACTATCTCCCTTCTAATCTGTGAGTTCCTGGGGACATGGCCTCTAGGAAGAGATGAATTAATTTTGAGAGAGAGAGAGAGAGAGGAGAGAGCAACTCCCAAGGCCCACTGATTCAGATGCTGATGAATTTTTTTCACACGTGGGTTTGTGAAGGGATTTACACATCTGTAGACACACTGACTTGTAGAAACGAGTGCAAACAAGTGTGTCTAGACTCAGCACACAAGAGGGTGAGTTTGGCTATAGTTTGAAGACTCTGAATTGGAACAGAACAAGAATTCTGTATATGTCTCTAACCTACCCATTCACTCTCCCTCCTTCCCTCCCTCCCTCCCTCTCTCCGTTCTTTCCTTTCCTTCAACAAAGTCTCATGTAGCCCAAGCTAACCCTCAAGCTCATTGTATAACGAAGACAGATTCACCTGCTTCCATCTCCCAAGTGCTAGAATTTCAGGTACCCCGTGCCACACCCAGCCCGGTTCTAAGTAGCTGCAATTTATTCTGTGAGTCCAAGAAAGTGTCTCTTCCTCTGTGAGGTTTAGGACTCTCCAGCCAGGATGTGATGGAGCTAGGCTTTGAGCCATTGTCTGTCTACGGCAAAGTCTATGCTATTCATACCCCAGGTCATGGTGCCCACAGTGTAGTGGGACCAGCAGCATCCTGGAGTTGTCTCTTCACCCACCTCTGGAGTCAGAGTGCATTGCCATTGCAAGGCCTCTGTTGTTTGGGCAGTACAGACCAAAAGCCTGGTGTGGGGAGCACTGCCTGCCTAAATTATTTGGCAGGTAGAGTGCCTGTACTTAGGGGTGTCTAGGTGGGGTTGGAACAGACCCACACTATAGAGCAGTTAAAGATGGAAGAGAAGGAGCTGCCTGTAAGGACACAGCAGGGAAATATAAGAGCATGCACAAGAAAGCCCAAGTCCTCTGTTTATAAAGAGGCAAAACTACATGGTCATTAAGAATACAAGCTCTAGGCTAATGTGGGCAATTAAGTGAAATCTTGTCTCAAGACAAAAAAAGGAAAAGAGGGCTGGAGATAGGGCTGGATGGTAGAATATTTGCCAAGTGTCAGACGTAAGGCCCTAGGTTCAACCCCCAGTACCACACACACTCTCACAAACAGGTCTGGGGAGATGGCTCAGTGTTGGACCTGCAAGCAAGAAGACTGGATTTCAGGTCCCCAGAACCCACATAAATGCTAGGTGGGCATTGTGTTTTACCTATAATTCCAGCCCCAGAAGGTAGAGACTGGGGATCCCCAAAGCAAGCTGCCTGGTAAGACAAGCCATATCGTTGAGTTCTGGTTTTGATTGATGATGTGGGATGTCCTTCTGTATATGTGTTGCTTTTATTGGATAATGAATAGAGCTGTTTCGGCCAATGGCTAAGTAGAGTATAGTCAGGCAAGAAATTCGAACAGAGATTTATATAGAGAGTAGGCAGAGTCAAGGAGACACCATGTAGTGGCAGAAGGAGAAAGACGCCATGTACCAGCTCAGAAAGCAAGAGGTAACAAACCATGAACCTCGTGGTAAAATATAAATTAGTAGAAATGGGTTAATTTAAGATTTAAGAGCTATCTCGAAATATGCCTGAGTCATAGGCCAAACAATGTTGTAATTAATCTAGTGTCTATGTGATTATTCTGGGCTGGGCGGCCGGGATACAAACGAGCAGTCTCCGGTTACAGATTGAGAGATCCTGCCCCACTGAATAAGGTGAAAGATGGATTGAGGATGATTCCGTGGTATCACACAGGCACTCCCACGCACATAAGAACCTGAATACATGCTGCATGCAAAGCACACCCAGAGATGCATGCAAAATATATATATTAATAAGAATTTAAAAGAGGTTGGGCTGTGGTGGCACACACCTTTAATCCCAACACTCAGGAAGGCAGAGGCAGGTGGATCTATGTGAGCTCAAGGCTAGCCTGGTCTACAGAGTGAGTTCCAGGATAGGCTCCAAAGCTGCAGAGAAACCCTGTCTTGAAAAACAAAAGACAACAAGAAAAAAAGCAAGCAAACAAATAAACAAAAGAGAGCATGCAAGTCCACAAGCTAAATTATTTTCTTTTTAAAGCCAATACAAATCTTTCTGACAGATGAGGATTTCAGGGTGGATTAGCTAGGTGCCTCTGGCTCAAGGTCTCTTGGGAAGTTTAATATGGCAGTTGGGACTGTGGGCTAGTGAGGGATGCTGCTGAAGGAAGAATCGTCTCGAAGTCGCTTTGATAGTCATTCCCACCGCCAGTTCCCCTGACTGAGACTGTCAGGTGCATCCCTGGCTTCACGTAGTCTGTCTTGAGTTTGGGGCAAGTTTCTCATCTCAAGGTCATTCAGTCTATACAATGGCTAAGATGACATCACCCACTGCATGGTTGATAGCATTTATATATGAAAATTACAAGGAGCAGAGTCCCTGCACTCACGGTACATACTATATAAATGTTTACTGTGGCCATTGTATTTTTTAATGAAGATGTAGAAAAGTGGGATGGGCCAGGCAGTGATGATGCACGCCTTTAATGCCAACACTGAGGAGGCAGAGGAAGTCGGATCTCTGAGTTTGAGGACAACCTGGTCTACAGAGTGATTTCCAGGACAATCAGCGATACACAGAAACAAACAAACAAAAAGGAAGGAAGGGAGAGAGAAAAAGAGAGAGAGAGAGAGAGAGAAAACTAGAACAAACCTGAGGGCCAAGTCACTTCTTCATTAGTGACTCTGTAGGTCCCAGCACCAGCCTTAGGATGGGTACTCAGTAAATCTCAAGGGAGTGGATCAGTTTCAAGCTGCAGCCCCATAATGAGGTCATTTACAGGAGCGTGGGGTCCCCACTTCTGGAGGAACAGGCCTTTATCCATTTTGCTCAGAGCAGGCCTGCTGTGCTCGTCCCTATCTGGCAAGGCAGAGGAGTGTCCTGATAGGCCTGTCAATGAGCAAGCATCACCTGGGCAGGCATGGGGAGGGGGACGGGCTAGTGGCCTGAGCAGGGAAGCCAGCACATCCAGAGGTACGCATTGTCTGGGGGGCCGTGTGGCTGGTGTCAGGGGAGGTTATATTGTCTGGTCCAAGCACCCACAATGCTAGGACAGTGCTAGAACCTTGGTCAGAAGGTAGCCAACCTTGCAGTGTCTGAGCACTCCTAAGGTAGCCAACCTTGCAGTGTCTGAGCACTCCTAAGGTAGCCAACCTTGCAGTGTCTGAGCACTCCTAAGGTAGCCCAGAGTTTGCCTCTGCTCAGCCTCTGCCAGGGCGCATGCAAGGGCCGCGCGCTCTGAGAACTCCTGCAGCTTTGTTCCGCTGCTGGCTCCGCACATTTTTTTTTATTTTGATAAAGCTACTTCTGTGGTTTCCAAAAGGCAGGGATGGAAAAGGGGGTGGTGGTGGGGGCGGGAGCTGCAGAGAGACATAATAGACATTTTCCCAGAAGCTATTTTAGCACAGAAAGGACTAGAAAGCATGCTCATCAGTTTAAAAACGCTCTCAAATGCAGCTCTGCCCAGGTCTGTCTGCTACCTGCAAACTAGGCTCAGGGGCAGGAATGAAGTCTGTGTTGAAAACCCCCGGGCCAGGTCCCTCTTTTTACAGGCAACATTTGAGGCCCAGAAAGGGACAATGACTTGGCCAAGGTCATACGGCCCATTGGGACCACAGCTGTGACTCCATACTTCATGACAAAATAATTTCTAAAATGACCAGGGGCAGGAAAACCCCACCACCCAGGGTCTAAATTAGAATCTCCTGCAGCTTCTTTCAGGGCAAAGCTGTTTCTGAGCTTGGCTGGCTTCTGAGAACTTGTTAGGAAGGGAACACAGAGCTGGGCCTGGGACTGCGGGCCACCAGTCCTCATTCATACATGTCCCCATTCAAAGACATGCTGATGCTGGGCAGGGTGGCTCACACCTTCAATCCTATCTGGCACTCAGGAGGCAGAGGCAGGCAGATTTCTGTGAGTTCAAGGCCAACCTGACCTACACAGTGAGTTCAGACCAGCCAGAGTTACACAGTGAGACTGCGTCTCAAAACAAAACAAAAGCTTGCTGACAAAGTGCCTTCTATGTGGTGGGGCAGTGGTGTAGCTGCTGAGATGCAGCCCTGAGCAAAGCAGTCAGGCACTCCTTCCTCAAGCAGTTGACAACAGTGGCCAGGAGCACATAGAGGCAAACAAGAGACTTTGCTTTACCCAGAAAGACAATTATCACATGTACTCACTCATAAGTGGTTTTTAAACATAAAGCAAAGAAAAACAGCCTACAAATCACAATCCCAGAGAACCTAGACAACAATGAGGACCCTAAGAGAGACATACATAGATCTAATCTACATGGGAAGTAGAAAAAGACAAGATCTCCTGCATGGGGACCTTGGGAGAGTGTTGAAGGGGAGAGGAGAAGCAGGGAGGGGAGCAGAGAAAAATGTAGAGCTCAATAGAAATCAATAAAATAAAAAAAATAGACTTTGCTTTAAAAATGTGGTTGACAAAGACTGGCCCCTGAGAGTGTCCTCTGATCTGCGTATAGCATGTGCAAGACTGTGCACATGTACACATGTGCACACATGCATGTGTGCACGAGCACGCGCGTGCACACACACACACACATACACACACCACAGCTCCGTCTAACTTTGTCACTGATCGGTTTGACCAGTGCAGGTCCTGGCCTATTCCACAGTGGGCTGACTGAAGCAGGCTGGTCTCAAAACCCTCTAACTGGGGAAAGAGCCTTTGCTGATGGTTAAGGAAGGTCTGAGGGTCAGGTGAGGTTGGTTACACACGGGGTCAGGCAGTCTCAGTGACCAGCTTCACGTACATTCAATATAGATTATTTCTCCTAAGTGAAACTCCACCATGGCTCTGTCTGGGTCCTGAAGGCTCAATATGAAGCAAACAGAAATGGCTCCAGTCTTCCTGGATCCTTCACTCCATATAGGAGACAGAGTGATCAGGGGAGAAATAACAGAGGGTAAGAAATGTGGAAGATGAGGCACTGCTGCCAGGAAAGGGAAGAGTCGGAACGTGTGGCTTTCAAGGAAAGGCCTAACAGGCACTGGTTCTGGGGCCATTACCAACAAGAAGACAAGGAGTTAGCCACGCAGATGTGATTCTTGTGCAAGGTGACAGAAAGGGAAGGTACGTGGTGTGTTAGCTGCCATCCATGCTAGTCTGTGATGGTGAACGGTTTCATAGGAGATGGAGATTGGGGACCAGTTCACTTGGGGTTTTGCTGGCCCAGAAGGTTTCACCCTGTGTCCTAAATGCAAAAGAGATGTCAAGTGATGGGAGCAGCACGATTGGATTGGCAAGTGAATCTATTGCCTGGGCCGCTAGATGGGGAACAGACTGGAAGGAACAAGGGTAGAAGGTAGAAGGCCATCGAGGAGGTGATTACAGATGTCCTGGGAAAACAGTGACCAGGGGGTCACCTGGCAGATGGATCATAGTGGGAGGGCTTGGGATACAGTGACATGTAGAGCCAGCAGGATTTTAAAGCTCGCCGGAGTAGGTGGAGTGGGAAGAGAAGGATGGAGGAAGTAAGGGAGGGAGGGAGGGACTAAGCTTCACTCTCAGGCTTCTGGTGTGAGCCATCAAGTAGAGCAATGATGAGAGAGGAGCACATTTGATGCGGAGAGAGGGCAGGAAGGACCTCAGTTGTGAATATATTGGTTTTCCTGATCAATTAGGACACAGGTCAGTAAACCGTGGTCTGTGGGCCAGATCTAGCCCTCCATTTGCCTTCTGTAAACAAAGCTTTATTGGAGCACAGCCACACTCATGACTTTCAGTATCATCTATGGCCATTTCCATGCTACAACAAAAAGTTGAATAGTTGTTTCAAATATTTATTAGCTGGGCCTTTGCAGAGAAAGTTTGCTGAGCCCCTCTTGTAGTAAAACCCGAGGAAAAAATGCCAAGAGACAGGTGAATATGTGGCTATAAAAATGTTATTCAAACAGATAGGAGCTGTAGAAATGGCTGCCCTACCAGAGGACCCAGGTTCAATTCCCAGCTCCCAATATTGTCTGTAATTCAAGTACCAGAGAATCCAATGCCCTCTTCTGACCTCCACAGGCAGTGAACACATATGGTGCACATACATGCATACATACATACATACATACATACATACATACAAGCAAAACAGCTGTCCACAAATTTAAAGTATTATTTAAACAAACAAATGAACAAAGCATTTCTGTCCCTAGCCATGGAAGTGAGAGTCCTGCTGTGTAAAATGGTGGCTTTCTCTTCAGACTGCTATGTCTCATTCCAATGCCGGTGTCCCCAGACTACCTGAGCTTCGGAGTCCTCCAGGGAGTTCATTTTCCTAACAAAGAAAGCCCCAAACCCAACCAACAGCCCCCATCTTTCCAGAACCCATTATCCCCTAAAGGTAAATATCATCCAGGAAGCCCCCTGAGCCTTTGAGACTGGTAATTTCTTGAGCCAGAACTCATGATGTTATCACACTCATTCCTATAGACAGCATCACTAAGCAAAGCTCATGTTCCGTATCCGTCTGTGGCAATCCAAGCATGTCGGGGACAGCCGTGAAGCAGCTGAGGCTGCCGGTATCTGAGGATATTGGACATACTCCTCTGGATGGCCCTGCCCAAATCTGATTGAGGTTCTGCCAGTGAACAAAGGGTTAACGGATGTCGTGTTCCTCCCCCGCATCATACAGAGTCCATAGTTGATTTGCATAGTACCGCTTTCCTGCTCTCATTTGGTGAATGTATACTACAGGCTTTGCTTTTTATTTCTTTCTTTATCAAGAAGCATTTTGAGTGCAGGAAGGTGGTAGACCAGCCAGCAGGCATAATCTTCCTGATTCCACATCTGATATACTTGCAAGACATGAGTCAGAAAGATTCTATTAAGTAGCTCTGGCGTGGGTGACGCAGGCTATTATCAAAGATGATTAACTTGACTTGGGCATTATGGACACAGAGAAGCTTGACAAAAAAAAAAACAACCACATTCCATTCCCTGCAGAATGTTTTAGACCTCTGCAGGCATAATAAGATGGTTAAGGGTTGGGATAGCCACTCTAGTTGATAGAGTTTGGAGAAGATAACATTTTCCTTGTTGGAAAAACAGACCTGGGCAATGGTGAATTGTGTTTACAGGCATTCAGCTGAGATGCACCTATGGAGTGCAGGGTTTTCTTGGTAAAGTGGTGGGTGACAGGTGGTCACATAACTTAATGTCCAATCCAGGACACGTTTAGAGAGCAAGAGAACAGCCTTAAATGTTGCTCTGTTGTTTGTATCAATTTGACAGAGCCTAGAGCTGTCTGAGAAGGAAGTCTCAATGAAAGGATGGCCCAGATCAGATTGGTCCATGGGCACGTCTGTGGGGTTAATTGATGTAGGAAGGTCCAGCCCACTGTAGGTGACCCATTCCCTGAAAAGGTGGTCCTGGTCTGTTTAAGAAAGCTAAGCTGAACCGGAGTCTGAGTGATCCAACAAGCAGTATCCCCCCACAGTTTCTGCTTCAAGTTCCTGCCTGAGATCTCATCTTGTCTTCCCTCAATGGTGAGTGGTAACTTGAAAGCTGAAATGAACACCTTTTCTCCCCTAAGATGCTTGTTTGATGTGTTTTACACAGCAACAGAAAAGAAGCTAGAATACCTATGTAGACCTGGAAGAGGCTAAGTCAGCATCCCCCAGAGACCTCTGCACATCTGTATTACTAAGACCCAGTTTGCAACAGCCAAGATGGTGGGTGGTTCAGTCTAGTGTCCCTCAGCAGGTGAATGGATGCACGATGTTTGTTCAGCAATCCTGTCTTCACTGACCCCAGTGCAGGGGCTACAGATGCACAGAGCCATGTCTAGCATTTTACATGGGCACTGTGGATCTGAACTCAGGTCCTCACGCTTGTGCAGCAAGCACCTCATACGCTGAGCCATATCTCCAGCCCCTTGTTAATTTTCTGTTAGTTTCCCTCAGGAAACTAACTCTGTCTTTTATTTCTTATCTATGATGTGTTTTCTGTTTCATTTTTCTTTTTTTGTCATGGGAAAAATGTTTATTTTGAAATTATTTTAGTTTAGAAATACAAAACCTCTTGGGGAGGGGAAAAGGAAAGAAAAACACAAAGTATACAGGCAACTTTTTACTTCATAAGCTTCTCACACCCTCATTTGCTCCTAGTTCCCACAAAGAGAAAGCACTCAGCCACCCACATTAATGTTATTAATGGGAATATGGATCAGTTTCACAAAGAAGCCAATGAATCCCATGATAGCAAATCCTATGGCTGTAGCCATGGCAATCTTCTGGAATTCTTTTCTGTCAGTCTTGGTGCATCTTTTAACCAGCCAAATTGAGTCCTTTACGAACTGCCGACTTGGCTCAACAAACTGCATTACCTGATCCATAACTGATTGCGGGACAGCGGCTTGAGGAAGTAGAGACATGTATCTTAGGAGAGGACTCCCATTTTTCTTTCATCTATTGACTGTTGCTTAATTTAGTTTTTCTGTTTTTACCTTCTTCAATTGAGTTCTGAATCCATTTGCTTTGCCCTTTTTTAATCTTCTAATAAAGATATTAAGTAAATGGTATCAATTTCTCATTGTTCATGTATCAGATTCTATTAAGGTAATAGTTTTATAATTTCAGTCAGAAGAGGGGGTTGGATCCCCAGGAACTGATGGTTAGAGATGGTTGTGAGTGTCCACGTGGTTGCTGGAAACCTTACCTGAGTTTTCTATAAGATCAACAAGAGCTCTTAACCGCTGGGCCAGCTTTCTCATTTCCTTCTGCTTGACTTGTTCCAGAGATGTGTTAAAATGTCTCACATTGTTTATGGTTTTAGCCTGGGTTTCTGTTGTTGTTATTTGTTTGTGTAAATGGGCTCTTACATAGCCCAGGCTAGCCTGGAATTCACAATGCTTCTGCCTCAGCCTTCTGAGCACTAGGATTTCAAATGTGTGTCACCAGTGCCAGCTTAGTTTTATGCTTTTAGTGGCTTTTAACATTTTATACTCCTACAATTTATCAATGTTCATACAAGTTTGTGTCTGCCACTCACTCCTTCATGGATTGTGTATCATTTGTCAGCAGAAGTATTCCTCGAAGTCTCTTTAATACGTTTTGCTCTGAATTTGTCCCTTAATTTGCTATTAATTTTGCCACATTACTCTTCATTTGCCTGCTAACATCTGTTTATTTAAACTGTTCCTGACATTTTATTTGGAGCGTGTCTGTTATAAACATTATCGGCTAGACTCATTTGTTTTGAATCAGAATATTGACTTTTTATCTCTGAGGAAGTCAGTTGAGAGACTGAGGATCCCTTGCGGCTGGTCTTCATCGTCCAGCGGCCACTTCTGAGACAGTTCCTTATGAACACCATTGTATTTAGTTCTTGGGTCTTTTCAGACTCTAGTTTAATCAAACTCTATTCCCCCCCCCCCTTCAGTGGTATAGACTTTCTGCTTTCCTTCCCTTAACGTTATAAAAGATAGTAAATGAACTTGGCAAAGGGTCGGGGTATAAAAGGAGCATTGGAATAGCAATTATGTTTCCATAAACCAACAATAGACAACTCAAAAAGAAACCAAGAAGACTCTCCACAGGCAACGGCACCAGGATAAGAAGATAAGAAGGGGTCACTTTAGCCAAGGATGTGAAAGATTCAACAATGGAAAGCTACAGAACACAGCTGAAAGGGAGTAGAGACCTGCACAGCGAAGGCCACGCTGCCCTGTGTGTGGCCATTAGAAGATAGCATGGATGCCCAACTTGTTCACTGCGGATCCTGTCAGATTCCCACTGACCCCTTGCTCTAGTTTGCTTTCTGTCTCTGTGATAAACACCTGAACCAAAAGCCACCTGGGGAGGAAAGGGTTTATTTGGCTTACACTTCCTGGTTACAGTGTATCCCTGAGGAAACCTGGGTGGGACTCAAGCAGGAACCCGAGCAAAAAGTGTGGAGGAGGCTGCTTTACCACTTGCTCCCTCTGGCTCATGCTCAGCTTGCTTTCTCATGCAACCCAGGACACCTGCCTAGGGGTGGCACCGCCCACAGTGGGCTGGTTCTTCCCATATCAATCATCAAGACAACCCCACCACAGACATGGTCACAGGCCAATCTAATCTGGGCAGTCCCTCAGTTGAGACCCCCCTCTTCCCAAGTGACTGTTGGCTGTGCCAAGGTGATGGTTAAAATGAGCCAGGACACTTTTATTGCAGAAATGAAAAAAAAATATGAGTCTGAAAATTCATGTGGTATTTTGCAAAGGGCTCTGTGTACCACCAGTAATCTTGAAAGAGAGACACGTTACAGAACTCACAGTTGCTAATTTCTCTAATCACAAATAACACAGCCTTTGGATAAGGACACGTAGATCGATGTCATGGCATGGTACCTCACTGTGATGTACCTGTGACTGCTGAACATTATCTGGTGCCTCAATAAATTTTAGTCATTGTAGCAAATATATTTATGCCTCAGTTTCCTTGCCATCTAAATGACGCCTCGTTGTCAGGGACCTCTTCCAACAAAGTCTGGATTGCTCCTCTCAGTCTGTCTTAATCTAAAGCTACACTTCCATCTCAGCAAGCCTTGCTGGATAGCCACTAAGTTAGAATGACAGATGGGACAGCCATCAAGTTAGACTGACAGACATTGTGGTGGTTTTCAGCTCAATGCTGTGACTAGAATCTCTTGGGTTCAAGTTTCATCCTGAGGCTCTAACTTTGAGGATCTTTCCTCAAGAAAGGTTGAGGTTTCCTCAAGTTAAGTTTGGCTTAAGATAGTGCTTAATGACAGAACTTGTCATTTCATTTTATGGTGGAGACTGAGCTTAGTCTGAGACCTGGGTGGACTTTGTAAGCTGATTGCTGACAGACCTCAGATATAGTCCCTCCCCAGGTAGCTTCACCACAACCCAGAAGCCTGTCTTTCATGCCCTCCCCACCTCCAGCCTGCAATGCTTTAAGTCCGGGGTTCTGGGTTTTCTATTCATGACTCCTTGCACTCAAGACTGTTTTCCACAATCCCAGTTATATATGTGTGTAAAACGTGTGTACAAATCAAAGTTCCTGATAGTAAATCACTAAGTAATTTATTTTAAAATAATCCATTTAATAGTATCATTTATTAAAGACAAAGGAAAATTTGCATACTGATGAGATGGATGCGTGTATCTATTTCTATATGAAGAACTGGGTCCTGACTGAATAGCTGATAATGCAGGACACAGACCATCTTCAGGGTTTGTTGGAGGTGATGGCTCTTTTGCTGAGGATACACTTTGCATAAACGCATAGTACAAAACAGCAGAAGCACGTTTAGGAGCATTTCAGAGACTTGGAAACTAATAGATGGAACATGTGCTTGAAGAGGATCTTGGGACCTCACCCCTTTCCTTCTTCCCTGTTTCTTGGCCATCATGAGGTTAGAAACGTTCCTTCACCAGGTGTTCTCCACCACGATGTCCTACCTTTCCACCAGGCCCAGTGAGCATGCACTGAAATCATAGCTATATGGCAAAGTCAAGGCTATGTGAGATCCTTATATAATAAAACAAAACATATACTAAAATAAGATGCAATGCTAGGCGTTAAGACCCCTCTTCCCAGAGATCCAGGGGTGGTCAGCTCTTCTCTGACCCAATAGCTAGCCCCAGGTCACTCACATGGGCCCCACACTCTTCTCTCCCTTGATCTGGGACATGAAAAATACATCTGATGCCTTCTTCTGTGTGTCCCTTAGGACTCTTGGCACCTTGAAGCCGCCCTCTGGGTTTTCATGAGCCCCACCCCCCGTGGTGAGGACCAGAGTAGGCATGATCTCTTGCACAGAAGGGTCTGGAGTAGCATCTTTGAGTCTTCTAACCCAGTGTGGGGGATGCTGATGTCACACTCACAAGGCCTGAGTTAGAGACTCTGGCTATGAGACACTTTTCTCACGCTCTGCGCTCTGCCTTCTCTGTCTGAAAAACAAAGGCGATAGACATACCTTTTCAGAGGAGACACACGTTTAAGGGGAGAATGTGTGGAAATGTCAGAAGCTGAGACAGGCACACAGTGGGGACTCAATGTAGATCAGACCCAGGACAGGCAGGTTTGTGCTCAGGTGTCAGGGATTTGACTACACCCTAAAGAGGCAACTGTGTGTTTGCATGGTTATTTTTAAGTGTGCTAATTTCTTCTTTAGAGGAATTATCATAATTGTGTTATTTCAATATTTTGATACAACACATGCTTAGTTTTCTCAAAGGCTTCTGGCTGATTGGGTGTGTTCCAGAGCCTTGGGGTTCTGGCTTGGATTTAAAAGAACGGACTTTTGTGGTCATTTGGGATTTATTGGCATCCTTCCCTGTGTCAGAGCCTGTTCTGGATGCTGGAGGACAGGAAGGGAGGTAGCGATTAATAGCATGAGACACAGGTAGCCAAGAGACAGTAGTCTGCTGGGAGGGACAGATACAGAAACACCTGGGTGAGGCTTGAATCTAGAGCCTGGAGTGGTCCATTTTTGTGACCTCGTTCATTCTTTCTAGGTGCCAATCACTGTACTAGGTACTGGGAACAAAACAGACTTACCTCCAGCCTTCATGGAGCCTGGGGCTTTATGGGAGGGATATACAAGCCAAAGGTAGAGATGAACCACAGACAGCTATAGGAGGTACTGAGAGATATGAGAGACTTGCAATATGTGGGCTTGGAGGTGTCTTTCCAGACAGAGGATGGATGGGACAGTTGAGAAGGGGTCTAGGAGGAGGTGACTCTGAACAGAAAGGCAGGCAGGGGGCCTTTGCATTCTGGAGTGATGCAATACCCATGGTTGATTCCATCCAGACGCCTGGCTCCCAACCCCTCTTGGTGGTGAGGCTGAAGACAAGCTAACTCACAGGACATGGACCTGTGGCACAGACATTAAAGAATACACCAGTGAGAATGCCGAGCCAGTGAGCAACTGGCATCTGTCCTGTGTCCTTGGAAAGGTACCTTAATGCCCTGGAATTCCAGGAAGAGCAGTTCTGAGCTGGCAACGGCCAGACCATGGGAGGACTTACAGCACCATGTTTGAGACTAAGATCTTGAACCCAAAGACAATGGGTTCCTGAATGTGTACCTGAAGGACTCTAAGCCAGCATAGCCACACATCCAGAGAGCATTCCTAATGATGGGAAAGGTACTGGGCCAGCCTAGACGGAGGGTAAGGACAATGTGGCATGACGGAGTTTTACTCAGACATGAGGAATGAAGCGATGTCATTCGCAGGGAAAAGATAGGAACTGGAGCTCCCGGTGTTCAGTGTCCAGACTCAGACAGCTATCACTTGCTTTCTCTCATATGTGAAACTTAGATTTAAATACATATACATATGCATATGCATATATATGTAGCATGGAAGTGGAAGGAGGGCTAAACTGGGAAAGGAAAGGAATTTGTTAGGTATGTAGTACATCTCTGTGAGAATGTCGGAACTGAACCCGTGATTCTGTGCAGTGAAACGTTAGCCATAGTGATAAAGCCAGGGCAGCTGTCCGAGCATGCGCAGCATGAGTGATGACTCAGTGGGATGATTCTCTGTCTCATTCATTCATTCATTCATTCATTCTTTGTCTTTTACATCCTGCCTCCCGATCCCATCCATCTCCTGCCCCAACCCAAAATAAAACAAAATAAAATTTAAGAGAAAAAGTGGGAGAAAGAAAGAAAGAAAGAAAGGAGGGAGGGAGGGAGGGAGGGAAGGAAAATCTTGTCATAGAAGCTGCAGTGTGACACAGTGAGTCACGCAGTAAACCCTTTATCCATATATTTTTACATGCAGGCATTTATTGAAAAGAATCATCGGTACGGTTCAAGTTCCCTGGTCTCTGCTGCACCATCAATGCTGGGCCCTCACTGGGACTCTTCCTGGACATCCTGTTGGGCCCTGTGTCGTAGAGATTCTATAGCCCTGAATCCATAAGACTGTCCTCCTCCCCTGTGCTCCAGCAGATCACAGATGGGGTGGATGTTGGGGTGGGCCAACACATAATCCTGGTTCTGGGACTGAGTAGTTGCAGGGTTGGTCAGCCTGCTAGCTCTCCCTGTCTTCGCCACCAGGATGGGTTCTCCAGCATTGCCTTGGCTAGTGTACCCCTTGCAGTGATGAGCAAGGGGCTTTCACATCCTCAGGGTTGGTTCTCCCACACCTGCCCCTCCAGGGCCAGCTCCACTGTGTTGCCCAGATGTGGAGTTCGAGCCACTCTCCCAGGTGCTGCAGCTGCTGAGAGGCAGGTACAGCTTTTCCATCTCCCCGCCAATGCTGCCACAAGACAGATGAATAATGGGGGCAGCTCTCCCACGGTCACAGCTTTGGTGCTGGCTCACCCACACCTCCACGGACAGGGCTGGCTCTATTGTGATACCCAGGGGAGGTATCTTTCCCTCACCCGTGCCACCACCTGGTAGGTGAGGGGCATGGTCAGCTCTCCCATTCCCACACTCTCAGGGCCAGCTCACCCATGCCCCTGTGAACAGGCTCAGCTCTATTGTGCAGCCCAGGAGAGGCAGAGAATCCTTTCTCCTGAGTGCTTCAGTCAATGTGAGGCAGGACCAGTTCTCCCCAGTGTTGCGGCCAGTAAGGGGCGGGGCCAACTCTGCACAGTCTTATCCTCTCTGCCTTTGGTGGTATCAGGAGCCACGGACATCAACAGACCCCGGAACTGCATCAGAGCCTGAACCCAGACATGTGCCCCAGCAGAAGCCCAGACCCAGACATCACCATGGACCTGGGTGTCAATCAAGTCACCTGCCTCACCCACTTCTCATCTCTTTTATCTTTTCAGTTATGCCTCTGTCCACAGGACATAAACTATTCTGACTCTCTCTGTGTCTGTCCCTTATCACTCCATACATTTGCTCACCATAGTAGTTGCCCATCTGCCTGTGGTTGCAAACAGGAGGGCCAGTGTTTTCTTCTCGGAACCTGGGGGCTGACTGCCCCAGGCCAGAGTGTGTGTCTCCTTGTCCGGCTTAGACCATCATGACCCATAGCAGGGCCTCAACACAACAAGATCATAATAGTGCCCAGTGTCACCCAGCGGACTCCTGGTTGGTGCGGAGGTGTTGCTGGAGACCTCTGAGCCTGGCTAGAGGCCCCGGGCTGCTGGCTGCGATCTGTTGGGTTCCACTGCCCCACTGCATGGCATGGGGGCAGGGACGGGACGATTCTTCCTAGAGATGATTCTGGTCACAAGAAGGAGTGTAGGGATAGGAGAAAGCTGTGGGAGATCGGGAGGAGGCTGTCATTGTTGTCCAGGGTGGGGTGGACTATGCAGAGTTTAAACGTATTTTGGAGTAGTTGTATTGGAATTGAGAGGTGAGTGAAGGGGAGCGTCGGGTTTGTGAATGGGGGGGGGGTGAAATCATCTGATGAAGTCAGAGGATACGGGTGCGAGTGCAAGGTAGAAGAAGGAGATGATGAGTGGGTATTGAGATGTCCCGCTGTGGTGCTTGGGTGAGCAACCAAGAACAGAGGCTGAAGTGACCCCTACAGGGCTTTGAACACGAGGGTTGTTGGGGCATCTGGAAGGGAGTGTAAGGGAGAAAGAGAGGAGAGCTCAGGGCTGACCAAGACAAACTCCAACCTGAGAAGAAAGCCAAGGGAAGTCAGCAGTTAGGTGTGGCCACCTCTTCCTGACCGGTTTACCTATCTGTGTGGTAACTCCACAATAGCCCTGTAGAGGGAGCCAGTGAGTAAGAAGAGACGCTCATTCTGGAACATAAGAAACATGCCATGTATCCCTGCTCTGTCATAGCTCTACCCAAACCTCCTTATACACACGGCTTCATCCACCAATCCATGAGAAAAGACAAGTGCTAGACTTCGGGGGAAAGCTAGCTAGCTGCTCAGTCTGCATGCTGGATTCACAGAGCAATACAGAACGACAAACCATGTCCTTCCTCCCTCTGGGACAGAGCCTAGGACATCTCACCTCTCCATACCACATACTACTGTGGCTCAGGCCTTTCATTCTCTGCACATACATGTTAATGAAGTTTTCTCCTATTCACAAATACCTCTGGTGTCTTTCATCGCCTCTGGAAGATCCTCAACCATTGCCTCTTCTGTTACTCTTCTGGCCCCATTAAAACAGAGTCCATGAGACATCTGCTATCCTCTGTGTATGACTTCTCGTTGTCTGTTTCTGGTGGGTCATGGATAGTTTCTTCATCTCTGCCTTCTAGTTCACAGAGCTATCTTCTATTGGGTCTCATCTCCAGAATATGGGGAGGGAAGACTGACTCTCCAGGCATGGGCATCGCAGACAGGGAGATTGAAGCTAATCTCACACGTGGGCCTGATGTGAAGGCCTTTACCAATCCAGTCCAGCACTGCAAATATGAGTGACAGATCAGGGCCAAGCAGGATTTGTCCTAGGGATGCAGGGTGTCCAACATGCCTATGACCCCCAGCACTCAGGGGGCTGAGAGTTCAAGGCCATCATGGGCTACAGAGTAAACAAAAAAAGGAAGGAAAGGATGGAGAGAGGAAGTGGAATAAAAAGAAACAAGGCACGTTTGCTCTGATATTAACTAGATGAAAATGAGAAGGGCACCCGAGCCTTTCAGTAGACTAGGGACTACGGGGGAAATAGTTTGATGAGATTAAAGTGAAAACTTCGAGATGACAAGAGGCACCTGTCATCAAGACAGGCCTGAGTGTGACATCCAAAACCTACACGGTGGAAGGACTCCCACCAGTTGTCTTCTGACCTCCACATATGCACCGTGGTGTGACAGACAGACAGACACACGTAATTAAAGTTTTACAACCCATGTATGATTTTTAAAAATTCACTCACAATGACAAATGGAGGTCCCCTCCACCTACTGAAGCACACCCTGTGCCACAAAACCAGGGCTCAAAGTACACGCTCACCATGATCTACAGTAAAACCTGGGACAGTTATAGCAAGGAGAAAGCCAAATTTAGTGCTTACTGTCTACTAGCCTTGTCCTGAGGCTTGCTCATTGGGGTGGGAAAAATGGCCCAGTAAGACCTAGAGGAGGGCTGCTAACTGCTAGTCTGTACCACAACAGGACAAATGTCACTCACCGAGATAAGGACCACGAGAGGGCCTGGGGATGCCTAGGAGACTCTGGCTGCCTGAAGCCTCCAGTCCTCAGCCCATTTGCTTACTCTGCTTGACCATTCTCCTCTGCCAAGCCCCCCTCTGTAAAGTGGGTGGCTGAGGTACCAGGGGCCAGATCTGCTGGGAAATCAGGAGCAGATTCAAGGAAACCCACTCCCCAGGAGTTCAGGCTCTTGTCTGCAGACTCTCGGAAGGAGGAAGATCCATTGAGGAGTGGAGCAGGACCTGAGTCAGGAGGTTGCTAGGCCTTCCGCCTCGTATGGTGATCCTCTCTTTGTCAGGGGCATTGTTTCCACTGCTGCTGTTACTCATGCTATTGAATGTGTTCTATGAATTTGAGGTGCTGACCCCGCCCCCTGTCTCTCTGATGTTTTCAGACCTATAGCAGCCAGAGTGAGAGCAATGAAGACTATGAGATTCCTCCTATAACGCCTCCCAACCTCCCTGAGCCATCCCTCCTGCACCTGGGGGACCACGAAGCCGGCTACCACTCGCTGTGCCACGGCCTTGCGCCCAACGGGCTGCTCCCTGCCTACTCATACCAAGCTATGGATCTCCCAGCCATCATGGTGTCCAACATGCTGGCCCAGGACAGCCACCTGCTGTCTGGACAGCTGCCCACGGTGAGTCCATCTCCCACATGGGCCTCATGGCTCCAGCAAGGGTGGGCTTGAGGGGAGCAAGTGGCAGGGCTGAGCTGAGGAGCCCTGATCCTGTGCATGGATTGAGTTTTGCTGGCTAAATTCGGAGAATCTGCAGAGTATGGGAGTGGCATGGAAGGAAACTGTTACTTCTACAGCTCCGTTCGTGGCAACTTGGGACTGATTTTATTGGTTGTTGATAGTATAACCTTAATTTTATTTCTAGCAGATTTGTTGAGATATATGCATGCCATCAATTCCCAAACATAGAGTGGGTAACTGTACAATCCTTGTGAAAATGTCTTCCTCCCCCCGCACCCCCCACACACACACTGGAAAAGGCTTCGGTCTTGCAAGTAGTGTTTATTGCGATCCCAGTGCTGGAATCACAAGCACATGCCACCATGCCAGCCTTTATTTTTAATACAGGTCCTGAGGGATCAAATGTAGGTCCTCTTGTTTGCAAGGCAAGCACTTTACTAACTGTGCTACCTTTCCAGTTCAACTTGGTGACTAACAGCAAGAGCAACCATTCCTGATTGTCTACTTTGCCAAATAATGCCTAGGACTCTACCCACATCATCTCAAACACCGTGACAAGATCTTGATGGCTGATGCTATGATTCAAAGACAAGGAAAGAGTCCCTGATGTGAATCCCAGGGCTCCAAAGTCCAGCAGCTACTCCCCTCCCAGTCTTTACTAAATGTGGCAGCCCAAGGTAGGGACCTGTGGGGACCATGACGCTCCTCATCCCTGTACCATGGCTCTCATAGCGCATGGCCTGGCTCTGCCCTGCCTTGTGTTGTAGGAAATCCCCAGCAATGGCACCCAGAGAAGTGAGGATGTGAGCTGAGAAATGAGCTGAGAAAATGGCAGGAGCGGAACAGACAGAGGCCACGTGACTGTGGAGCCTGAATCAGTCACCCACTTGGAAGAAGAAACTGGGCTACTGCTTTGTTGAGAGGGACAGAAGATCAGGATTCCTGGAGAGCAGAGCACACATTTCCATTGAGTTATTCATTAATTATTGACAAGGTCTCACTATGCAGTTTAGTCTGGCCTTGAACTCACAACCTTCTTGCCTCTGCTTATATCAGGCTGACAACCAGGCCTACAAGGAAAGTTTCGGGCTCATGGGAGACCCTGTCCAAAAAGCAAGTGGACAGTACCTGTAGTTGTCTCCTGGCCTTCACACATACGTACTGTGACCAGTCTCGCAGTGCCCTTGCCAAGCTTCCTGACCACAACAGCTCCGATCCTTACAAGGCCTGCTGTCAGTTGATCACAGACCACCCCTGACCCCCCTTGGAAATAAACAATCGCTTACGCAAGCTCTGTGCGAGCCAGTCCTTTGCAGCTTTCCTTACGACTGGCACATGTTTAGTATGCGTCTCAAATGCACCGTCTCAGCTCTCCATTAGTCTAGAACTGCGGGGGTTCATTCGATTTTATATCCCCTCCTTACTTAATGAGAGCTAAGCCTGACCTTGTTACCCAGGGCAGAGGCCCCCCACTGAAGGCGAAAGCCAGATAAGAGCGATGCGCTGGGGTGGGATGGTTAGAAGGCAAGTGGTCTTGACAACAAACAGAACTTCTGAATTCGGGAGAACTCTGTGTGTGTGTGTGTGTGTTTGTGTGTGTGTGTGTGTGTGTGTGTGTGTGCCACGCTGGCTGTGTGTGTGAAGCTGGGATTATGGAAGCACCTGCTGGGTGTCAAGCAGCATGCAGAGGGATTTGTAAATGTTTTCTCATACCGCGCTCCTCTCCACTGAGAGGCAGGGAGGTGATGCGGAGGGCTGGAGGCTTCCGCTTTCCAGGGCTGCTCTAGCAAGTGGCCACAAAGTGGTGGCTCAAAAGCACCAGAGATCCAACTACTCACAGCCCCAAAGGTCCAAAACCAGTACCTCAAGTTGAAATCAAGGTTCTGGGAATCTGTGCTTGCACAGGAGATTCCAGGGTGTCCGTCTTTACCTCTTCTAGCTCCCAGAGCAGTGGTTCTCAACGTTCCCAATGCCGCGGCCCTTCAATACGGTTCCTCGTGGTGTCGGAACCCCCAGCCATAAAATTATTTCACTACTACTTCATAACTGTAATTTTGCTACTGTTATGAATTATAATTTAAATATCAGATATGTGACCGGGGTCATGGCCCACAGGTTGAGAATCATTGTTCTAGCGGCTTCCCTGGCTTGTGGTTCTGTCTCTCCGTGGTCTTTGGCTTCTCTTTTAGTAATGATCATTCCCTGCCCTTCTCATATGGACATGATGGACTGTAGGTCTAATCTAGAATTGGACCAATGTTGTGGTCCTGAGCTTGAACTTTGTCTGTAAAGGCCACTTGCTCTTGTTACATTTACAAGGACTATAGCTTAGTATCTTTTCTTTCTGAGTGTGTGCGTGTGTGTGCATGCATGTGCCACGGCACACCTGTGAAGGTCGGAGGACTCTCCTTCCTCCATGTGGGTTCCAGGGATCAAACTCCAGCTGTCAGACTTAGCAGCAAGCACCTTTACCCTCTGAGCCCTCTCGCTGGGTCGTGACTTGATAGCTTTAGGAGGGTGTGGCATTTTCCAACCTGCCCTGCCATGCTGATCTTCTTGAACACCTTCTGGGTGCCAGGCGTGGCTACAGGCTTTGTGATCTCTGGTACTCCTTTACATACACCAGATGCAAACAGAGAGAGGATCAAGAGTCTGCGATGAAGTTCAGATGTGGTATTGTCCCCCGAAGCCGATATAAAAAAACTCAGACCCCGGGATGATGGTGTTGTGGGGTGCTGTGTGCCTTTAAAAGGACGAACCTAGTGGAAGGCCCTTAGGGACAAAGGGATCATTGTATTCTGGTCTCTTTTCTCTCTGGTTCCAGATGTGGCCCTTCACTCATATGTTCCCATCATGCTGTGCTACCTTCAACAGAGGCCCAAAGCCATGCTTTCCCTCCACTGGGTCAAAACAATCCTTGGTTAACCCTGTGAGCCGACCCAGGGATGCTGTTATAGTGCTGGAAAGTCAACAGATGCAGTCTGCTTCTCATACAATGTTGTAGATGTTCAGCTAGTGGGTGGGGGTCTGTGTGCCTGGAATAGACACCTGACTCAGATCAGGGTGGCAATAGCTTCATATCAGGGAGCACTGGCCTTTGTGGGGTGGGAATATGATAAAAAAAAAACACAATTTCTGCGGAGTACCAAGACCCCAGTACCTCAGCGGCCTCATCTGCCCAAGGCCATTGTTAGCAATACTGACTGTGGCTTGGTGAGTGGTGGAGTCAGGATAGCAGATGATTCTTGTAAACTACCTTGTCCCTCACATGGGAAGTGACAGTTGGGCAGGAGGCAGACCTGTATGCTGTTCTCTGTGAGTGAAAATGCCACCAACTCTCAAGCAGAACCTTCGGAAGTCATACCTACCAAGTCCTTCCAACCACCTCCCGCTTTGACCAGAGGGTGAAGGATTGCACAGCCAGGCTCAGGGAGTACAGAGGATGCTGGATGTCAGGTGTTGTTCCCAGAGATGCCATCTCGACATGAGTAGGTGAGACTTTGCTCTTTGGCAGCCATTTCATCAATGCCAAGGCCCCCATAGTGCTGACTCCAGAGGCCACCAATGCCTTCTGGTCCCTGCTTGATTATTAAGTCTCACGGGCATGTGGAGGCAGCTCCTCTCCTGATGCTGCCAGTGGGGATTATGAACGACGCTGGAACCAGACCCCTTTACAAAATTAAATATGCTCATAGCTTTCCCCTCAACTTCCATGTCTTTACTGATTAAACATTCATTTCCAAGACAAAAAGAGTCAATTTAGTATGAAAGATATATTTTGCCAGTTTAATTTAAAGCACTGTACCTCTGTCTGACCTCTATTTTCATAACTCGATAATTTTATCCTATGTTGATTGTTTCATTTTGAGAGAGATATTGTATTTATAAATCAGCCTCTAAAATGCTCCCAGAAACTCAGAGAGTGGAATTTATGGAGCTGTTCGTGGAGCCTGAGATCACTTCTGGAATCCTCTGGGAAACAGTTCAGGGTCTCTGAGTACTGACGGGAAGGGGTGTGCTAGGAAGGGGCTTGATCTCTGCCACAAAGGAAACCCTGCCTTCGGGGAACCAGAGATACCCCAAGGGTGAGGGAAAGACTTGGGCAGGTGAAAGCAGACTCACAGTGGCCACAGTGGTGGTCAGCAATCCGGGATCCTGAACCCTTGGTTCGGTGGAGGGGTGTGGTCTCATCCCAGTCCCCAGCACAGGAGCAGGACAGAGGTCACGCAAACATTCTCCTCCCATCTTTGAGGCCTCTGGTTGTGTGCTTAGTTGTGTGAAGGCTGAAGGTTGATGTCTAGTGTCTTTCTTAATCACTCTCTGCCTTATCTTTAAATTATTTATTTGTTTATATGTGCATGAATGCTTGTTTGCATGTATGTCTGCACACCCCTTATGTACATTGCTCTTAGAGACCAGAAGAGGATGTTAGATCCCCTGGAACTAGAGTTGGAAATGGTTGCGAGTCGCCGTGTAGGTGCCGAGGATCAAACCCAAGTCCTCAGCAAGAGCAGCCAGTGCTCTTCACTGCTGAGCCAACTCTCCAGCCCTTTATCCATCTTGTATGTTGAGACAAGGTCTCTCACTGCACCTGGAGTTCAATGATTGGCCAATGGTCTGGTCAGAGTACCCAGGATCCTCCAGTCTCTGCCTTCTAGCACTGGATTACAGGCACAGAGATCCCCTGCTTTTTTTTTTTATTTTTTCCATACGTTGTTTTGTTTTATTTTTTCCATTCAAGAACATAATTAAAGAAATAAATTTTTTTCCTTTCTTCCCCTTCTCCCAGTCCCCTCCCACTACCCCCCCACCCCTCCTCCCTCCCCCTTCTTCCTTGAAAGAGGGCATGGTGCCCTGCCCTGTTGGAAGTCCAAGGCCCACCCCCATCCCTCCTGGCCTAGGAAGGAGTGCA